>PVIW01004066.1:25783-69175 GCA_004026585.1 Noctilio leporinus | reverse complement strand
CTAAGGTCACACAGTGCCTGTGACAGAACTTGACTAGGAGCCTGGCATCCAGGCAGTGGCTCTGGGTTTTACACAGGACCTCAGGCTGGCATTGGAACTGCCAGTGGAAATACAGGCCACCAGACAGGTTTGGTGGGTCAGACACTTTACCTTTGAGCAAGCAAAATCCAAACAAGTAAGTAATGGATCAACTTGTCCCTGCCACCAGAGAGGAAAGACCAACATATTCTTGGTAGCAAACCAACTTGCTGTTTTCAGAATTCAACCTGGGGACCAGACTGGGCCTTCAAATATGGGTCCCAAGTCCATCTACGCACGTGTTGCTGGATATGCAGGAGGTTTGGGGCAGCTCCTATTTTAGAGAGAGCCACGCCCATGGTCACAGAGGGAGCTCCTTCTCTGACACGACAGCATCATGTTGCTCCTGGCAGGCTGTGCTGGAGAAAGCATCCAAGAGAAACTGGATCTTTCCAAGTGAAGCCAGGGCTGTGTTCCCGCGCTCCTTCAAACCACTGGTGTGCCCTACCTGGGAGAACAAGCGCCTCCTGGCTGTGGCTGCACCCAGCACACAGCCCACAGCCCCATAGTGGAGTACTTACAAGTGCTCCATCCCCTCCTTCCCTTGGGATCTGGGTCCTGGAGCTTCAGTGAAAGGTGTCAGCTCACACCCTGTCTGCAAGGATGAGAATTATGGGCATGGGACAGAAGAACTGGGCTTTGAGAGCAGAGGACCTGGGCTTGCATTTCTGCTCTACCAGCAGCTGCCTGGGCAAAGCAGGTCATGGTGAAGCTGGTTGTGTGATTTAGTAGAGTTTTCCAACCTCCGGGCCTCTGTGCTAGTCTGGAACTCAGGCGTGAGAGTGCTACTGCCTCACAAAGTTGCAGTAAGCACTAAGTTAAAAGAGGTTAGGAAAGCACTCGGTGAACTGCAATTAGCCAACCAGTTAACAGTCCTGACTTACCATGTCAGCCTGGGAAAGTCACTCCCCTCCCTGGACCTGTTTCCTGAAGTGTAAAGTGAAGAGCTGAGTGATTGAGCTCAAAGAGGGTCTTTCCAGTGGTCAAGGTGTTGTGGTACAACTTTTAAAAATCAACTTTATTAAGCTATAACTTAAGCTGTAATTCACAAATTATAAAAGGTACTTATTCTAAGTATATAATTCAATGAGATAAACCACAATTAAGATTCATTTCATTTTCTCTGGAATGTTCCCTTGTGCTACCTCATGATTACCTGCTTTCTCTACCTATAGCTAGAATGTCATTTTAGAACCCCACAGAACTTGGTGTAATGTCTGCGAGATTTGTGCATGCTGTTGGTTGTATTGGTTGTTTATGTTTTTATAATACTGAGGAGCATTTCACTGCATTGGACAGACCACAGTTCACATGTTCACCTGTGATTGGACATTTGGGCTGTTTTTGGCTCCCCCCACCACCAGTTTTTGGATATTGTTAATAAAGCTCCTATGAATATCATATATAGGTTTTTGTGTGAATGTGAGTTTTCATTTTTGTAAATACCTGGAAGGGGATTGCTGAGTCATGTGTTAAGTATGTGTTTAACTTTGTAGGAAACTGTCAAGTGGTTTTCCAGAGTGGCTGGAGCAATCTGCATTCCTACCACAAGAGGATGAAGGTTCTATCAGCTCCACGTTCTCATTGGCGACCAGTGTTTTCCTCTAGGTTCCTCCTCCTCCCTCCTGCTCTGCACTCCCTGCTGTTCCCTGAGACCCAAGGACTGCAGATGCGTCCTACCCAACCAGGGTCTCCCACCCTTTCTGGCCCACTTCTGAGGCCTGGCTTAGGCCAAAAATCTGGGATGGGGGTGGGGGAGGAAGTCTGGAGAGAAACTTCCAGGCTCAACTTATTTTGGAGACCTGGCCTGAGGTAAAATTTCAAATGCAGCCTTTCACTCAGCAAAGCAGATAAGATTGGAACCTTTTTAGAATTACTAGCTTGTGTAGGGATAAGAATTTTGTTTTGCTTTGTTCATTTTAATAGTCATTTTCTATTTATTCAGGTCCATTCTCAGATGTCATCTTCTTGGAGAAGCCCTTCCAGGCCCACCAGGAGCAGAACCAGACTTTGTAAAGCCTAAAGCTTACCTAATTTTCAAGCACTCTTTAGAAAAACAGAATCTATGATTGTGGATACGAAATTTGGAAGGGAAGGATTCAAAATGGGAATAAAAAAGGACCTGGTCAAGTAAAGAGCCCTGAAGTGTAAACTTCATTAGCTGTGGGGGAGTCTACCTCTGCAGGCCCCATGACATGACACAGGTGTCCTGCTCCCATCTTTTAGTCTAGCCCTGTGCCTCAGTTTCTGTTTCTTTCTTTCTTTTTCCAAAAAGATTTTTTTAAATTTATTTTTATAGAGAGGGGAAGGGAAGAAAGAGAGGGAGAGAAACATCAATGTGTGGTTGCCTCTTGAGTGTCCCCAAATGGGGGCCTCACCTGCAAACCAGGCATGTGCCCTGACTGGGAATTGAACCGGCAACTCTTTGTTTAGCAGGCTGGTGATCAATCCACTGAGCTGCACTAGCCAGGGCTAGTTTCTTCTTCTTCTTCTTCTTCTTTTTGACGCTGTGCAGTGCCACTTGATGTCATATTCAATCTCTCTGTGCCCACTGTCTACCTGCCCTGTGGGAATGCATGCTCTGTGAGGGCTGGGATCGTTGGTTTACTGCTGTATCCTCAGAACCCAGAACAGTACCCACTACAGGATGAGCACTCTATAAATATTGACCAAACACAGGAATAAATGACTGCCAAGTGCTGCTGGTTTTCTGTTTGCAGAAGTGAGATTTAGTTCTAGAAGTGAACTCATGTATAGAGAAAAAGGAGGTTCATAATAGTGGTGTACAGAAGTGGCACAGGCCACTGTGATGAAGCATAGGATGCTATGGGAAGACAGAATGGGAAGTGGACATTTATTGAGCACCTGCCATGGGTGGGGCACTTTCCATACATCATCATATTAACAACTCTCACAGCAACCTTTGAGGTGGAAAACATTATCCCCATCCTTCAGGAAACTGAAGCCCAGCAGGGTGAGATCACTTGACCAAGTGTCCCGCTACCAGTGAATAGGCAACTGGGGTGTCTGTATTTTCTTTTACTCCATGGTGCCTCTCAGCAAAGCCCTTGTCTGTTTCTGAGCCCCTTGAAGCTCTTCCCTCAATGTTCTAAGGGCAGGGTGGGTTTTCTGAGGGTCAAGTACTCAGAGCTACACCCAAGGCAAGCAGGGTAATAAGGCCTAGGGAAGAGGGAGGGTCATGTCCTCTGACCAGGTAGTGGGGAGGGAACAGGGAAGCTCTGTCCACCTCATAAGCAACAACCCAGCCCAGGTCAACTTGAACTAGGCCAGCCTATAATGAAACAGTGTTTGTTGTTAAACAAAGGCACAGGGACTGGGCTCCAAAGAGGGTGAGCTTTGAGGTGCTTCCAGGACTTGATTTGATTTCAAAAGTATAGGGAGAGTACTGGGAGCTCAGAAACCCTTCCTGCCTCAGGTGCCAGGATTTCCACCAGGTCCTGCCCCTGAGAACCTGGATGAGTGACTGTACCTGCCTGTGTAAATGGTTCCTCTGTCCCTCCTATAGACTTGGGCACAAAACCACTCACTTGACAGGTTGACATGAGGATTAGTTAAAATCATGACATCTAAGAGTACTAAATGCCTGTGGATTCTCTCCCCTCCATGACTGTTATTAAAAGATCATGAACCTGCCCTGGCTGGTGGCTCAATGGATGGGAGCCAGGCTGCAAACCCAGGGGTCGCTGGTTAGATTCCCAGCCAGGGCACATGGCCAGGTTGTGGGCCACATCTCCAGCCAGGTCGGTAGCTGGAGGCAGGTGAAAAGCAACCATACATTGTTAAAAAAAAAAAAAGATCATGAACCTTTTGGCTAGTCTGAGTCCAGTAACCCTTCACTGGCCTTGCTTGGAATACTCACCTCTGTGCATCAGATAGTATCTTCACCACAGTGTCATTATTTTAGTCACAGCAGTCTACCACATGCCAGACACTGCACCATCTCACCTCTTTACCACAACCCTGCAAAGTAAAGTTTATTATTCCCATTTCTTTTTGATGGGGAGACTGAGTCCTCACAGATTAATAAGCACTGTAGCTGGGATAAGGGGCACGGACTCTGCTGTGTCTCCCAGATCACGTCTGTCCCATCTTTTCCCCCACTTTCCCATCCAAGCCCGGAGTGCTACACAGTTTGACTTTTAAACCATTTAACATTTACTGAGTGTGCACTCTGTGTGGGGCAGGGTCCCAGCCCAGAACAGAGAGGGACCAACCTGGTTCTTGCCTTCAAGGAGCTCAGAGAGCCGCTGACACAGATGGGCTGAAAATACGTGGCCAGTGCAGACTAGTGGGATGGATGCATCTCTATGGGGAAGCTGCTTCTGCTGGGGAGGGAGTGAGCTTAGAAGTGTGAGTGATCAACACAGAATTCATCAATACACTGCCAATGTTTTGTGTGTCTGCTTGCATGTGTGCATATGCATGCACACACAAGTGTGAAATGATTATGACAAAGAATAATTATACGTAGTTGTCGCCTCAACTTATGGTGGGGTTATGCAGCTTCCCCAAGTGCACTGCTCAATTTCCAGTTAAAGTGAGTCATTTTTAATTTCACCTTTAAAGTGAGAGTTTTGAGATATATATATATATATATATATATATATATATATATATATACCCAAGAGACATAATGTTTATGATGAAAGTCCTTACTTCTGACACATTAAAGAAGCAGATTTAAAAATTGTACATATAACCCTGTCTGGTGTGGCTCAGTTGGTTAGGCATCATCCCACAAAGCAAAAAAGGTCACCTGTCCGATTCCCAGTTGGGGCACATGTGTGGGTTATGGATTCTGTTTCCAGATGGGATGGATGCAAGAGGCAGCTGATTGGTATTTTTCTCTTGCATTGATGTTTCTCTACCTCTTTTTTCTTCTATCGGCTCTCTCTAAAAATAAATAAATATTTAAAAACGTGTACATATAGTTTAAAATTGTTATTACATAAACATAATGGTATACATATAAAAACATACATAAAAATAGAAGTAGTATAATGAAACCCTCATTTACCAAGAACTCAACTGCAATGCTTATCAACATTTAGCCATTCTTTGAAGAAATGGATTCTTGATGAGTTAAGTAAAGTAGAAGTTTGCAAAGTATTTAATGTAATTCATTTAATGCCTATTGTCTTTCTCTGATAAAAGAAGTAAAATTATTTCAAAATAATTACAGTATTAGTTGAAAAAGCTAATAAAGACAAACTTTTTTTAACAAAATAAAATTTTATTTCATTTTTCAGAACTTTTATTGTATTTTCCCATAATTTTTTATCCTCATTATATCTTCTTCCACCTCCATCTACCCACTTCACCTAATATTAAACTCAATGGTGAAAGTTTGAAACCTTTTCCTCTAAGATCAGGAACAACACAAGGATGCCCACCCTCACCACTTCTATTCAACATAGTACTGGAAGTTATGGCCATAGTAATTAAACAAGTAAAAAAGAAAAGATATCTAAGTTATAAAGAAAGAAGTAAAACTCTTACTATTTGCAGATGACATGATACTATATAAAGGAAGCACTAAAGACTCCATAAAAAAACAAACAAACTAATAGAACTGATAAATAAATTCAGTCAATTTACAGGATACATAATCAATATACAGATATATGTTGGGTTTCCATACACCAATAATGAAGTTGACTTAAGAAAACAATTGTAGCACTGGCTGGTGTGGCTCAGTGGATTGAGTGCTGGTCTGCAAACCAGAGGGTTGCAGGTTTGATTCCCAGTTAGGGCACATGCCTGGGTTGCAGGCCAGCTCCACCATTGGGGCATACAAGAGGCACATTAATGTTTCCCTCCCTCTTTCTTCTTCCATTAAAAAAAAAAAGAAAACAATTATAAATCCTATTTACAATTGTATCAAAAAGCTTAAAAATCTTAGGAATAAGTTCAACCAAAGACGGCAGACTTGTACTCTGAAAACTACAAAACATTAAAGAAAGGGAAGGATCCAGGATGGAGGTGTAGATAGACACACTACGTCTCATCCAACAATAAGAAATGGATACATCTACCTCAAAACTAGAAACGTCCAGAAATTCCTGAATGTTTAACTGCATGGAAGTCCAATAAATAAAAGATATAAGAAAGAAATACTCATCCAGACAGAAGCTCCCATGGTCCTGAAACATCCACAGACCCACCCACTCTGGGAACCATGAAACTAGAGAGGAACTAGCCCCATATAGAAAGTGGGAGAAGTGTCTGGAAAAGGGGTGAGTGCTGAGCAAATGACATAGTTCCCTGTCAGACCCCTCCCCCATATACAGTGCCACAACCTGGTAAAAAAGGGTCACCCTAAGTTGATGAATACCCAAGGCTCTGCCCCTTACAACTAACAGGTGTGATAGCTCTACCTAAGGAATAGCACACCAGAGCCTGTATAGATGCAGAGCATGAGAAATATGGCTCAAAAAAGGGCACAAATCAAGGTCCCAGTGGCCAAACTAAGTGACAAAGAAATAGCCAACCTGACAGATGAACAGATTGTCAACTTGACAGATGCATAGTTTAAAATGCTGGTAATAGATATGCTCACAGGCCTGACAGATAGATAGATATGTTTGGGTATGGTAAACACAAGGGGAAAAGTGAAGGCTGGGCCAAATGAAACAAAGGAAAATGGGGCTCAGAGCAATGATTTGGAACAGAAGGAAGAATTGAACAGTCAACCAGTGCAGAAAGTGGAAACAAGAATTGAGTAAAATGAGGAATGGCTTAGTAGCCTCTGGGACAACTTTAAATGTGCTAACATCTGAATCATAGGAATGCCAGAAGGAGAAGAAGAAGGGTGAGAAGTTGAAAACTTGTGTGAAAAAATAATAAAGGAAAACTCCCCAAATTTGGCAAAGGAAATAGATATACAAGTTCAGGAAGCACAGACCCCCAACAAGCTAGACATAAAGAGCACCACACCAAGACACATCCTAATTAAAATGTCAAGGATTAAAGATAAAGAGAGAATCTTAAAAGCAGCAAGAGAAAAGAAGAGTTACCTAAAAGGAGTTCCCATAAGTTGATCAGCTGATTTTTCAAAAGAAACTTTCCAGGCAAAAAAGGACTGTCAAGAAGTATTCAAAGTGATGAAAAGCAAGGACCTACAACCAAGATTACTCTATCCCACAAAACTATCATTTAGAATGGAAGGGCAAAATGCTTTCCAAACAAGGTAAAGCTAAAGGAGTTCATCATCACCAAGCCATTACATATGAAATGTTAAAGGGATTTATTTAAGAAAAAGAGAATAAAAATTATGGACATAAAATGACAATAAACTCACAGCTATCAACAACAGAACCTAAAAAATAAAAAGGAAAACAAAAATGAACCAAGCAAACAACTAGAACAGGACCAGAAATATAGGTATGAAGATCATTTGGAGGGTTATCAATGGGGAGGGGGAAGGAGGCAAAACAGAAAAATGGTGCAGAGATTAAGAAACATAATTGGCGGATACAAAATAGACAGGGGGAAGATAGGTATAATAGAAGAAAGGGTGAAATCAGAGAATTTCTATGCACAACCCATGGACATGAACTAAGGAGGATAGGACTGTGGGAGGGAAATGGGAGCTTAGGTAGAGAGGAGCAAAGGAAAAAGAATTTGGAGCAACTGTAATAGCATAATCAATAAAATACATAAAAATATAAAAAGTAACATTAAAGGAAGAAATTGAAGAAGCTTCAAATGAAAGGGTATACCAATGCTTGTGGATTGGAAGAATTAATGTGGTTAAAGTGTCCTCACTGTCTTAAACAATACAGGGTGCAAGCGATACATTGGCAATAGCTTTACATCTCCTTCTTTCATGTGCTTCTTATTAATTTTGAAAAACTATGTTTCTAAGTTATGGTTTAACATCATTGTTTTAAATATAAAGTATTAAATTCTGGGACCAACCATCATGTCCAAGGAATACGATGTTAGAGCAACCATCATTTCTGGACTGTATGCAGGGTGAACCGCTAAGGAAATTGCAGACTTCAATAACATCCCTTTACATACAGTTTACAAACTGAAGGTGTATGATGCTGATCCTGATGCTGCCACACCAACAAGGAAAACACATAAGGTACACAAGGACCGCACAAGTCCAGATATTGTACACAGGATCCAGGAGATCATCAAAGAAGATCCAGGAAAGTCAATGCGCTCCATAGCAAGAGAACTGTAGATGTCGGATGCAACAGTTCCCAAGATTATTGCTGAAGATATCAGATACAGATCGTATGTTCTTAGAAGAGGCCAGTTTATGACATAGTAGACAAAGGAAAGGCACTTTGAGAAAGCAAAGACACTGCTAACAAAATTGAAAAACTTCAAAGAAAAAAAAACTCTCTGATTTTCTTCTCTGAGGAAAAGAATTCTCAGCAGGATCAAATAGTCAACAGAAGAAACAACAGATGGTTCTGTGAGAATCTTAATGAAGTCCCAATTGTCATGAAAATGAAATTTCCTGCTACAGTTATGGTATTAGGTGTTGTCAGCAGTGAAGGAGATACCATGACCCCTCATTTTTCCCCACAAGGCTTGAAGGTGACTGCTGATGTTTACCTTGACATTTTGAAAGAAGAAGTTGTACCATGGATGAAGCAAATCCCAAATGGACATCATTTTATTTTCCAACAACATGGTGTACCAGCACATAATACCAAAAAAGTGCAAGAATGTCTCAGTGTCAATGTTCCTGAAATCTGATTAAAGGAAATCTGGCCACTGAATTCACCAGATGCAAATTTTTTAGAAAATTAAGTATGGAGCATTTGTGAGAGAGAAATTAATAAACAACCTCATTCCAATAAAGAGACTGTTAAAGATAAGATTGAAAACATTCTGATGTCCATAAATAAAGAAAAGTTCATTAAAGTGTGCTCAAGATTCTGAAGTGGAATTGAGTCTTATTGCAGCAAATGGAGACTTTTTTTTTAACAATTTAAAAATTAATGACTATGTTTATTAATTTACATATAAGAATAAATTTATTTTAAAATATAACACTTTTGTGGGATGTTGTTTATTTTACTAAAATTTTGCTAATTGATCATTCGCACCATGTATATATATTCAATGCAATCCCTATTAAATCATAGCATACTTCTCTGAATTAGGACAGCTAAGTCTAAAATTTATATGGAAGCATAAAAGACCTCAGGTAGCAAAGAAACCTCAAAACACAAACAAATAAACAAAACCACCTAGCTGGTGTGACTTAGTGGATTGAGCACCAGCCTATGAATCCAAGGGTCACTGGTTCGATTCCCAGTCAGGGCACATACCTAGGTTGCAAGCCAGGTTTCCAGCTTGGTCCCCGGCTGGAAGCAGGTGAAAAGGCAACCATACATTTATATTTCTCCCCCTTTCTTCCTCCCCCTTCCCCTCTTTCTAAAAATAATGAATAAAATCTTTAACCCCTGCCCCCCTAAAAAACAAAACAAAAACAAAGTGGGACATATCAGGCTGCCTTACTTCAAACTATACAGAACTACAACAATCAAAACAGTATGGTACTAGTCTAAAAATGATCTATATCTATGTCTATATCGATATCATCTATATCTATCTATCCCTATCCCTAAATCTATCTATATCATATATATCTATCTGTCAATGGAATAAGAACAGAAACCTTAGAAATAAATCCTCACTTACTTGGTTAATTAATCAATGACCAACTAGGGCAAGGAAATGCAATGCAGTGAAGATAGTCTCTTCAATAAATTGTGTTAGGAAAACCAGCAAAAAATTGAAATTGGGCCATTTTCTTACATGATACACAAAAATAAACTAAAAATGGATTGAAGACTTAAAATGCAAGACCCGAAACCATAAAACTCCTAGAAGAAAACACAGGCAGTAAACTTCCTGACATTGGTTTTTGCAATAAACTGATATTGCAAAAACCCTGTCCTTGGGCAAGGACACCACCACCACCAAACCCATATGTCACTATATCAAACTATGTTCTTGCACAGCCACAAAAAAAAAAAAAAAAAAAAGCATCAGCAAAATGAAAAGACAACCTAAAAGAGATTCACAAGTGATAACGAGGGCAGACACCCCCCAAAATGGAAGTTATTAATACAAATTTGTGTGTTTATTCTTACATGTTTAAACTTCAGTCACCATCAAAATACCCCCCATTTAATGCAATACTCCTACTGAGAAGTTTTTCTCACTGTTCAAAACAGTTTTTGAACTCGTTGATTTTGATATCTTTTACTGCTTCTGATGTTTTTTGTTTCACCTCTTACACATCAACAAAATGTTTCTCTTTTAGGTCATTTTTCATCTGAGGAAACAACAAAAATAGTCACTTGAGGTGAGATCAGATAAATAGGGAGGGTGAAGCACAGGGTTATACTGTTTTTGGTCAAAAACAGCTGAACACTCAGCATAGTATGGGCGGGTGTGCTTGTAAATCACCCATCATCATGAAATTGGCAAACACGAAAGCATCTTCCAAAAAATTTCACTGAAGCCAAATACTACTTCTCACAACAATGCCAACTGGTACACCAATATAGATGGGTTTCTAAACACTCGTGTAGTGGGGGAAGCCTGTACTACAAGGAGCCCACCCTCCAAATGATAATTCTGTTTTGGGGGGTTCCTCCTTGTATTTTTGATAAGGGGTTATTATCCAAAATATATAAGGAATTCATACAACTTAACACACACACACAAAAAAAAACCGAAATAGTCCAATTGAAAAATGGGCAGAGGACCTGAATAGACACTTCTATAAAGAGAACATATAGATGTCCAATAGACATGAAAAAATGCTTAGCATCACTAATCATCAGGGAAATGCAAATTAAAACTACAGTGAGATATCACCTCACATCTGTCAGGATGACTGTCATCGATAAATTAATAAACAACAAGTGCTGTAGAGGATGTGGAGGAATGGGAACTCTTGTGCACTGTTGATGGGATTGTAAATTTGTGCAGCCACTGTGGAAAACAGTATGGAGATTTCTCAAAGAATTAAAAATGGAACTGCCTTGTGACCCAGCAATTCCAATTCTGGGTATTTACCTGAAGAAAGCAAAAAAAGTAATTTGAAAAGATATATGTACCCCTATGTTCAGTGCAGTAATATTTACAATAGCCAAGATTTGGAAGAAACCTAAGTGTTCATCAATAGATAAATGGACAAAGAAAAATGCCATATATATATATATATATATATATATATATATGTAATATGAATATTACTCAGCAATAAAAAAGAATGAAATCTTTTTTTTTTAATTTTAAAGATTTTATTTATTATTGCCAGAGAGAGAGGAAGGAAGAGAGGCAGAGAGGGAGAGAAACATCAATGTATGGTTGCCTTTCACCTGCCCACAACCACGGATCTGGCTGGAGACCTGGCTTGCAACCTGGTTATGTGCCCTGGCTGGGAATTGAACCAGTGAACTTTGGGTTCACAGGCTGGCGCCTTACCCACTATGCTACCAGCCAGGTCTAACGAATGAAATCTTGCCATTAGTGATAACATGGATGGACCTAGAGGGTATTACATTAAATAAAATGTCAGACAGAGAAAGACAAATACCATAAATTTCACTTCTGGAATTTAGAAAATTAAATTAACAAATAAAAACAGGAATAGACCCATAGATATAGAAAATAAGGTGATGGTTGCCAAAGGAGAGAGGAAGAATGAGTGAAAAAAGACTTAGACACTCAGGTGTTGCAGGAGGAAAAAACTCACATTTCTTCTTTGCCTGTGGCACTCTAAAAGTGTATGGTAGAGAATTCAAATACTTAGGTTGTAGGGTATCTGGGCAGGAAAACACCTCACCAGCCCAACTCCAGCAGACCTAACACCCTGTGGTTTTCTTATCTATATCAAGGAATAGCCCATGTATAAATTTTCTATTTTGTTTTTTAAAGATTTCATTTATTTATTTTTTAGAGAGAGGGGAAAGGAGGAAAAAAGAGGGACAGAAATGCTCCAGAGAAGCATCAATGTTCCAGAGAAGCATCAATCTGGGTCAGTTGTGTCTACCCTGACCAGGAATCGAACCAGTGACCTTTCGATTTGCTGGATGCCACTCCCCCAATCCCCCAGCCACACCAGTCAGGGCTCTACTCTGGTTTTAAATGTGTTGGCAAAGATTCAGGAATGTGTTTGCTTGGAACTCATAGCTCTGGGACATTCACTTAGCAAACAAGGCTTCCTTGTCTCCTGCTCTGACTCTTAGGACACATTTTAATGAATTGCCTCCAAACCCAAATTGTTCCCAGCCAAACTCATAAGCAGCTGCAGCACTGTGGGGAAACCCCCCAAATCTGGGGGTGTTAAAAATAAGCCTTAGCTGTGTGGCCCACCTCTGGCTCTGGGTGATTGTCGTCTGGCTGGCAAGGAAGGGGTGTTAAACACCAGGTGTGATGTGGAAGATGGGCATACCTATCCATTTATTTTTGAGGAAATGAATGTACTTTGGAAAGGTGAATAGCTTTTTACAAGTTTATTAGATACTGTGCAGTTAACAAGAGTGATTCAGGTATCAGTTGGAGGTGCTTAAGGTCTAGATCAGAATGTCCCAAGTCCGTGTTCTGAAGCCCCCTCAGCCTCTCCAAATTCTGTGGATCCCTGAGGGAGCCTATGCTCTCATGGTGCAGATCCAGAAACCCTCTTCCTTTCACCTCCAACATGACTCGTTGCTCCATCTCCACACCCAAGTGGCCCATGGAAACAAAGATCCTTGAACATGGCCCACTCTTCTACCCACCTGGGGAAGGGCCACACCGAGCACCACAGAGCACAGGACTTACGGTCAGTTGTCTTTCTTACTTCAACATTCTGATCCGCCTCCTTACCCCCAACTGCTCAACCTTCTCTCACTTAATGGTCTCTCTCCATTTCTTCCTTCATGATCTACCTTTCCCTCCCCTGGATGTCTAAATTCTTTTTCTTCTGTTTGGCAGAGCAGTTCAGTACTCACCTATCCTAATCTGCACACACCCAAACCTGGCAAAAGACTTCCACTTAATAAGATGTCAACCTTCTACAGAAAGGAGGTGTCCTCATAAAAATTAAAAAGTAAAACAAAAGAAATGTTTTACAGGTTACTGCCCTGACACCACTGGGGCAGGATCAGGGGTGATGATACCACTTCTGACTCATCATCCACAACACTGGGCTGTGTGCCATCTTTCAGGCTGTCCTATTCTATGAGAACATTCAATAGCATTTGATCTGCTCCTTCTTCCCTGCCTGCACCCAGCCTTGCTCTGCTGGTTGTCTTTCCTGTGCAAGCCAGGCTCCTTTTTCTCATCCTTGGCTGGTCCTCTGGGCCATGTGTGTGGAAAAATGGAGGAGGGGAGTGTGGCTTTCAGCATCTGCTCAATGGGCTTCTCAGGGGGGTACAGCCAAGTGGGGTTCCCTTGTACTGAAGTTTCTTCATGAATCCCCCAATCTGGAGCCTCATCCTTAGGCTCAATTGGTGAGCCTTCATGCTGTTTCAACGTGAACTCGATACAGGGATGTGGAGGAAGGAAGTAGGGAAACACACTGAAAGTGATGCAGCTTGACAAGGTTGGAAAGGAGCAGTGTCTAGGAGAGAGAACTCACCCTCACCCTGTCCAGAGCTATCTGGCCATACTGCAGGCTACCTGAAAAACAGGCAGGAATGGTCAGTGCTGTTGCACAGGGATTTTGGCTCTGAGTGGGAAATACCTTGCCTTGGTATCCACTTGGGAAGAGAACCTGATCTTGTGCCTAGGGCTGTGGCTGGAGGGATCACAGGAGAAAGCAAAGGAGTAGGGAAAGAGGTTCTGGGTATGTGAGGGCACTTAGCAAATTTGTGTTTTATTTTTTCCAGTCCTTGAATTCTTCAGCAAGAACTCCATCTTCTCACCCTCCATCCAGCACATGGCCATCTGCTCAGCCATGATGACCTGGTCTTGGAGCAATTCACGCCGGAAGCTTGCCCTGCTGGAGCTGCTCCTCTAGAAGATAGCTGATTTGGGCATCTTTTCCCTTTCATCATGTTCCTTCCGAATTTTCTTTGGGTTTTTATTGCTGTTGTTTAAAAGTCTTTCTCCTCAGGAGCCAGTGTGGCCCCTGTCTTGCGGCCCAATGATAGTACCTAGTGGAACTCATAACACAGTCTGTACTGTGTGCTGTTTTTCCTGGGATCTTGGTGCAGGCCAGTTTGTTGTTGGGTGCATTGTAGACATCCATAATCCTCGTTTGGTGCATACAACACTTGGAGACCCAGTAAAAGGTGCCCAGGTCCCTCCATGGGCATGGTACCCCTCCCAGGCATGGTACTTTTTGTTGCCTCCCCACATGTGGACTGTGGATTCATTGGGGGCCAGGCTTAGTATTGGCTGCAGGGGTTCCAGCTCCTATTTTTACTTCCTATGGTGGGGCTTTCTCTTGTCCCCAGTCTTGCAGAGCTGTGCCAGTTGTTCTGAGAGATGCCCATGGCTTTTCACTACCCAGAAAGAACAGTGAATTTGTCACAGAATACCATGCTGATCTTTGAGCATGGGCACTTGCAGACTGGTCTGGGCTGAATGAAGGAAAGTTTCATCTGGGCAGAGAAAGCAAACCACATGATGAAGACCTGGTGGTGGAAAGCTGGCACATCTGTTGAACCATGACTACTTCATGAGGCTGGACTGGAAGGGTTGGTGAAGCTCTTGTGGGCCCTGCTAAAGTATTTGCGCTTTATCTTGTAGGCCACAGTCATTGCAGGGCTTTCAGCAGGCAAATGACAGTGTTTGGTACATATCTTGGCTGCTGAGAGGCTCCTGGGGCCACTGTGGAGCAGGAAGGCCAGTGAGGTTTTTTCAGGTAAAAAAGATGACAGGGACTTGTCAGGGCAGATGGAAAGGGGCATCCTTTTGACATCAAGGAGGTGAAATCTAGAAAATGTAGTGAGCAAATGTGAGAGGCTGTGTGTGTGTGTATGTGTGTTTGTGTGGTTCATTTTAACCGCTGTATGATATTTCCCTGGGCGAATAAATCACATTGCTTGGGTGTCCATTCTCTTAATGATGCCTATTTCCCCCTTCCTACTATTATAAGTAGGATTGCAATGGGCATCTTTGTATCAGTCTGTCTGTGCATGAAGCTTTGAATTAAAATAAAAATAGGCTTGGATTTTCTATAAATTTGTTTTCACATGGTCTTCATCAGTCATTTTTCCCCCCGAAGTTAAATGTTCCTTGCATTTCTGAGGTAAACAGCACATTGCCAAGATAGATAGGTAACCGTATTTAATCTGCAAGACTGCCTGGGGTGGGGACTGTAAGGGAGAGGGCCCAGTCTTAGAAGACAGGGCATTTTTGAGGGTTGGTGCTCTCTAGGCGTGCAGAAAATGAAAGGCCTTTCTCTTGGGCATTTCGTTGATTTCTACCAGTTCAACCAGCCCCATTCATTTTATTGGGATATCCAGCTGCAGTACCTATAGCATGGTGACATCTAGAGTCCAGCTAGCCATCTGGCCTTTTTCGTGAGACACTTTTGTTCCTTTCTGTCTGGCAGAGGGAAGACTTCTTTCCCCTAACCCCTTCCTTCTTGCCTTCGGTAAACACATGCTTCCTTGCTCACTGTCAGCAGAGTGCCATTCCACTAAGACAGCCTTTTCTCCTTACTCTCTCCTCTGCAGCTAGGCAGCTTACTGTGATTTGTCTTTAGAATTTTTAGTTATGTGCAAGCCTTTAAGACCCCCAGTCCTGGGGACCCCTGGAGCCATCTGAGTGGTCCTTCTTCAACCCCTCTCACTTGGTTGGAGGTGAAGGTGAAGGTCCTGCTTGTCCTCTCACCTCTGAAGACATTTCCGTTCTTCCGGCCCTCTCCAATTCGGACCCTGATAGCAGCTAGGCCTGGTGAAGGTCAGGGCTGGCAGCCGTGGTTTCACAAAACCGTAGCTTACCTTGCGGAGGTGAGGTGGTTTGGCATTTTGGTTAGGAAGGGGCAAACATTTGGCAGTTGTGCCTTCTTCTAGGTCTGCGGAGCCTCAGCTGAAGCTGAGGTGGGAAACATCCCATTTTAATATCCTGTTATACATTTTTGTAGGTAATTTCTTGTTTTAAAATTTATTGGCATAGATTTGGTCATAATATTCTCTTAAGAGTTCACAAATCTCTACCATATCTGGAGTTGTATACTTGTTTCATTCTGAATATGTGGGCCTTCTCTTTGTTTTTTGATCAATCTTGCTAGGACTTCGTGTTTAGAGAATAGTAAGCATTCTTTATTGTTTCTCAGCATTCTATTTAATTAATTTTTGCTCCTATTCTCTTCTTTTACTTTTTAATTGTGAAATAAATTATACATACAAAAGAGTGCATATAAAGTATAGGTAACCCCCATATAACATAGTCGTTAGGTTCCTAAAAAATGCTATGTTATGCTAATCAGTGTTATATGAGACAAAGAACTAGTACAAAAAAGGGGGTTAGTTTCTAAAATATAAAAAATACATACTATTATATTTTTATAATTAAGAGAAAAATCATTATTAAAGCAATTTCCATCAAAAGTATAACATATTAATATATATTAAAATGTTTTCTTCATCATCACTACTAAGCACCATTAACCAAGGGTGTTTTCTTTTTGATACCATATCTTCATCCTCTGAACTTTCTTCAGCATTATCTTGACTTCTATCCTGTACTTTTTGCAAAAACTTGTTATTTTAGATTGCTTGCCTTTAGCTGAGAGAGCTTTATAAATTTCATTAATTTCAAATGAGATATTTTTTTGCTTTTAAAAGCTTTTATTATGCTCTGTGTTATTTGGGGATTTCTCTAATTCTCAAACTGTGTTAGAGTGAAACCGTGTTCTAGGATGCCATGTTGTACAAGGGTTTTCCCCAATTCTCGAACCACGTTAGAGTGAAACCATGTTATAGAAGTGATGTGTTATATGGGGGTTACCTATATGTGTATGCTTTAGGAAGAATAATAAATGAATGCCTGAGTTTAAGAAACTGAGTATCAGACCAGGGAAGCCCCAAACACATCCTCCGTCTCACCCCAAAGCAACTGCTATCCTAAATTTTGTGTTAATCACCCATTTACTTTGTATAAATGGTTTTCACTTGTCTGTGTGTCATTAATATATATTGTTCAGTTCAGCATTTTTTAAAGGACCCCTGTGACCTCAATTGGATAAATCAAAACTCTTGCATTATGATGTACTCTCATCTTTGTACAACCCTCTTCTCTTCCCTCTTCTTCCCTGCATCCCTCCCTTTGTCCTTCCTCCTCCTGCCCTCTTTTCCTTTCTTTCTTGCTACCTTCTAATTAATTAAGTTAATAATTAAAAAAAAAAGATTTTGTTCATTATTTTCAGAGAGAAGGGCAGGGAGGGGGGAAGAAAGGGAGAGAAACATCAATGTGTGGTTGCCTTTCACCTGCCTCCAGCTATGGAGCTGGCTGGAGACCTGGCTTGCAACCTGGTTATGTGCCCTGACTGGGGAATTGAACCAGCGACTTTGGGTTTGAAGGCTGGTGCCAAACCACTGAGCCATACCAGCCAGGGCTGTTTGTTTGTTTGTTTGTTTTTTTAATATAATAAGCACTTATGACTCCACCCCGCAACAAAAGACAGAACCTTGATTGTAGAACACATCAAACTATAAGGTAACTTCCCCAATCTAAGTGACCAGGATTCTGAGCTCTTTGTTCATCATTCACTAGCTTTCCTTTTTATATAGTTTTATTGCATTTAGATGTTTTCTCAAGAATTGTATTTTAGATTTTGGTTGTTTTACCTTTATAAAAAGGACATAATGCTATGTGTCATCTCTGAAATTTTTGTTCTTTACTTAATATTATCATGACTAAGTTACATCCATACTGAGTTCACTATAGTAAAATTTTTGTTTCATTATGGTAAAATATACATAATATAAAATGTACCATTTTAACCATTTTAAGTGTGCATTTCAGGGACATTAAGTACATTCACATTGTTGTGCAATCATCAATGCCTTGCATTCCCAGGACTTTTCTCAGCTTCTCAAACTGCAATGCAAGTTAACTTGATTTGACTGTTGTACATTCTGGGAACACACCACAGGTCATTTACTTGTTCTCCTGTTAATGAACAAGAATGAATATTTCCAGGGTCTTGCTGTTGTGAGTGGTGCTACTATGACCATTCTTGCAATGTCTACTGAGGGGCGTGAGTTCACTGTTGAGTTTTAGGTACGTGAATGTTTAACTTTGGGAGATAAAGTCAAAGTGTTTTGCAACGTGTGCAAAAGATACCAGGAATCCACGTCCTCACCAGCAGCTGATGTGCCAGCTTGGTATGTTGTCAAGTGGAAGTAGGAAAGCTTTGTGAACCAATTGTTACATTACAAGATGGGAGGAAGGTTTGCTAGTGCCTGCGCTTGGGGTCTCTTCAAATGCTCAATTTCCAAGGCCCTTTTAGAGATTTTATTCTTGCAGAGATTCCCCAATGGGCATTTACTGCCTTTCCCCCAATTATAAAAATCATACATATTATTTGTAGAAAACTTTAAAGGTACAGAAAACAGTAAGTTTTCTTACCTAGCATCACTTTCAATCTCACTCTTTGGAGTAACTGCTTTTAACATGGATTTGTATAACCTTTCTTTTTAATGTACAAGCCAGTATTATATTATATATACTGTTTTCTCATCTCCTTTCTCTGCTCAATAATACACTCAAATAATATTTCTCAGTGTTACTGAATATTCTTCTACAAAGTGATTTTTAATGAGTGCATGTAACCCCATCATTTAAATGCACCATAACTTTAACCAAATGTTGGATTTAAAAACTTTTTTTTACACCATGTATCAATAGATAGCCTTGTCCATAAATAATTGCATGCATTCATAACTATTTCTTAGTAGAAATTCCTAAAAGTGACGTTGCTGAGGATTGTGACATTTGAAAAAGACCTTCTATCAAATAAACCTCCCTTATCAAATAATAGTGAATTAGGGCACACATTTATATTACCATATTTTTTGCTTCATAAGGTGCACTTTTTCCCTTCAAATTGGGGTAGAGGGGAATGTCTGTGCATCTTACAGAGCAAATATTGCATCACAGACTGTGATGTGTGCTACCTGACCTATCAGTGGTGGTGGCAGCTGTTAGAAGAGGAAGTGGTGGGTCCACATGAAACCCCTGGGGATGCTTAAATGTCCCACTTAATGCTGAATCTCAGGATGTCTGGTCAGTTGCCATCCACCTCTGCCCATCACCGGGGACCCGGGAGAGTGCAGACAGCCGCCTGACACTCCCAGCTACAACCTCTGACCTGTCCAATTAGCTGAGGATGATAACGGGCATCAGGCTTATTAGTGCTTGACATATTAGCGAAACTATAAAAAAGAGCTTTAAAGAAGTGAAGACTCATCTAGCTGTAATTCCGGGGCATCTTACCAGCCAGTTTTAACCTCTCAACACTTCCATCAAGACTTTAGTCTTGATGCAAGAAGAGTGGAACAAATGGATGGCTGCTGGTAATCATGATCTGACACCTACTGGATGAATGAAGAGGCCCACTGTCACTCAAGTTTGTGACTGGGTGAAAACATCATGGCACTCAGTGAAGGATGAAACCATTGTACGGTCATTCAAAAAATGTGGCATTAACAATGCCTTAGATGGAACTGAAGATAGTATCATATATGAAGATAGTGAATAAAGTGATATCAGTGATTGTGAACAACTGAGCTTCATAAATTCTGACACTAGCGATGATGAGTTCTTGGGATTCCCAGAAAACTAGAAGAGTACTTGAACCTTAACATCTCTCCTCATTTGTTAATGACAGTGATGATGGTTCTTAAAGCGCTGTTGATTGCTGTTCACTTTACATGATTGAAATATTCTTCTGTAATATTTTGTTAAATATTTTAGTACACCATTTGGTTCAGAGTATTTTTTTTCTTATTTTCCTCTCTAAACCTAGGTGTGTCTTTGGTCAGGTGCATCTTACAGTGGGAAAAATACAGTAATCAGAAACATCTGTCTTTGTTACTGAGCAGAGCTTCTGGCTAACATGAGATAATGGGTGTTACCACTGTACACTGAAAGAATGTTCTAGTCCAAAGCAAGGAAATGTGGCCGTTGAACTTATCTGGGGAAATGTCTTGCATCAGACTTTTTGAAACCTTGACAATAGCCTGGAGGTACTAGGGCTGGGCTTTGTGGGCTCCTTGTGGTTTGAGATCCGATGTTTGGGAGCCTCAGCTGAAATGACTCCTGATCCTCCCTTTCTCATTAAAAACAAGGTGGGGGTGTCAGGAATGGCAATGTACAGCTTCTGACCCAGGCACTGTGGAAAGGCTGTTGTTTTAGGTGAATTATAGGAGAGGTCAGTGCGGAGTCAGGAATACCTCATCAGGAGGTGAGGCTGAGGGTTTTGCTGAAGTGGTCAGAATAATTCTCCATCCCTGACACATTTGTGGCTATCCTGTCTCATTGCAGTGGCCCCGGGCTCCACCCTATTTATTCCTCATGGCCTGAGAAACTGGCAGGACAGACTGTATTATCCCATTGTACAGATGAAGAGACTGACAACCAGAGGTTAAGTGACAACTTTGAGGCCGCATGCCGGAGTCAAGTCAAAAATAGCTTTTGGAGACCAATTCTAGTGCTCTTTCTAATGCCCCATGATGTCCTACGAGGGTAGACTGGCTGCCAGGTCCTAGGCCACCTTCCGCCTTCGGAAGCTGGGGAAATAGCAGGAAAGGGTGCAGTGCCCTGCCACTCTTTGGAAGCAGGGACTTGAGTCCTTAAACACTTGCCTTAGTAACCTAGGGGAGGACCCAGATAGCCCTTTAGGGGAAATTATGCCAAAGAGGAAGCCAGACAAGTTATTCACTGTGTGGCCTGGCATAGGGCTATCCCTCCTGGGGTCTCCAGACCCCTGTCCTGGGCAATGGGTACTTGATTGGCAGGTATGTGAAAGTTCTTTCTTTGACAGAAAGCCCTCAGCCTCTGTACTGCTCACAGAGCCCATCTGTAGGAAGGCTGGTACCCTTGTGGCATTCAGCAGGGTTGGAGCTCCATGGCAGGGCTTCCATCTCATGAAGAGCATTTGTTTACTCTTGCTCTGTGTCCAAGGCCAACAATGAGATCTTCAGCTGCACCTAGGTTTCCATTTGCAGTCTCCGAATTTCCTCCCCCTGCCTATGGGGCTGCGGCTTGTTAGGGTCAGCACCTGCTTCTTTTTGTCTCCATTCCCCAGGAGAAGAAGGGCCAAGTCTCACTGGAGTGGGACTTCCATCTCAGAGCTCACCCAGTAAGGATTTTCAGTGTCCAGGTGAATAGATGAGGAAGAGGAGGCTTCAGGGCTGTGCCCAACACTGCCATTCCCAGGGCGCCCCCTGAAGGCCATGCCCTGGCCGGCATCTCCTGGAGACACGCAGCACTGGCCCTGCTAGGAAACCTTCACCACACCCTGGCTGACTCAGTTAAAAAGGATAAGCAGCTGGAATGTCTCTGTTTATTAAGGTGGAATGAGAGAGTTTTGTGCTATGCCCAGTGGATTTTAAAGGAAGTAAAAACTTTTGTTCAAACTAAATTTAGCTGGAGCAGAAAATGGGTTGGTCCTGGGGGTCCATTCCCATGGAATGGGAACACTTACAGCTCCGCAGAGCAGAGCTGGGAAGCCACTGGGCAGCCCAGTGGGCTCCATGCCTTCTTTTACCTCCTCATGGCCTCCTCCCTGGGAGAGCCCCTCAGTCCTTCCCCCCCACAGCTGGGAGCTGAGGAATGGGCCTTGCCCAAGGCCCATATTTTTGTTTGCGAGTAACAGGATCTTACTCAAACTGGTTTAAGCAAAAAGGTGAGTTCATTGGACGAGAGAGGGGTGGGTCACAAAATAAAATGAATGCCAATGGGAACCAGGGTGGGCTTTCCCACCCCATTTCCTTCTGTCCCTCTGCGCAGTCTCCCTGTTGCTGTCTTCCTCTGAGTCTGACTTTCTCTTTCTCTCAAATTTGGACCATCTGAGTTTACCTGCATGAGGCCCCAGGTAAGACTTAGGCACAGCTGGTTAATAACTGGCCAAATCCAGTTGACCTCCATCTCTGAGATGTGTCTTCTGGGGTCCCGAAGTCAATTCTGCCTGACTTCTGGGGTCCACATTTCAGACCAGAGCTATCTGCTGCAAACCTGTGGCTGAAGAGGGCTGCTCATCCCTGTGAAAAAGGCCCACTCTTGGTGTACTGTCAACCCCACCGCTGCCTGTGCTATGAAGTAGAAGGGAGTACGTGGAATTAAGAGTGACAACACTATAGGTATAATCTTGAATCCTCCCCAATTTATACAATTAAATAAACCATTCACAAACTGTGACATTTATTGTGAGAACAAGTTATTGGCTCCACACTTCATAGGCTGATCACTGCATAGTGGATGGTCACACACCTGGCCATCCAATTCTTCTTCCAGGTGACTGAAGGTTTAGTACATAACGAAGGGTGGGAGGGTGGGTCTGAGGTGCTTTGTGCATTTTAAATCTCATGTGGATTGCCCATGTGTGTGCGTGCACATTTCAGGGCTGCCTGGAAGAGTTCTGGTAGATCAGTGCCCGTATCTCTGGCCATTTCTCTGGGTGGAGATGAAGGGCAGGTGCTGTAACTTCAGACCAGAGGGAACCAATTATAATTTATTCCCCCTTCTTATTCTTTAAGGAAATTCGCTTTTAATTTCCTTTGGATTTTCCTACTTATTGCTAAACATAAGCTTATGGCTGGTTTCTCTTTAATTTCTCCTTTCAGTAAGCCTCCTTCCTCCCCCCGCCCCCCTTTCATTTCTATGGTTTTACTCCCAGAGAAAACATAGAATGTGTGCAGCCTTGCAAGGGCACTTGGTCAGTGTCCCTTAGTCTTTGAGGCAACAGGCCCCTAGGAGAAAGGGAGCAAGGCTGAAGCATCCACAGGCTTGGCACTCTTCCCAAGGTTTAGGGACAGAGCAGAGCCAGTGTTTAAAGTTTAGCTTGAGTCCTTAAAAGTTTAAGGGGTCCTTCTGCTTCTGCCCACCCCAGCCATGCACATTCTGCTACAATGGCTGAAATTGCCATTCATTCATCATCCAACAAGTATTTATTGAGCCTCTGACAGGCATCAGATCTGAGGCTGGTGTTCTGGATTCAACAGTGACAGACCAGCCATGGCCCCCATTCTCCAGCAGTCTGCCCCCCTTTTTGTTGTAAAACCTTATAGAGAAGTTTGCCTGTGCCTCTTCATGACTGGCTTCATTTACTGGATTTCTGGCTGTCACAGAGTTTCTACATCAGAGCAGGACCTAAGCTGGGGCAGGGACATGGCAGGTTTTAATGACGAATTCAAGGCCGTGACATCTGCATCATGCGGATGGAGGGCTAGGAAACCAGGAGGGATTGTCAAATGCAAGGCCCTTGGCAGGGTGTGAGCACCGGCAGTTAGAGAAAATTGAGGAGAAAAAGCCTTTGAGATAATTGAGTTGGTCCCTTTCATCTTCATCATGAGGACCACTGGGCTGAGGGCAGGCCTTGCTGGGGAGGAGTGATAACCCCTCTCCTGCCCTGAGCTCTCTGGGTTATGTATTAAAGTCCCTTTCTGTCTCATGGGAATGGCATCTTTCTTTGTTCACAGACCTCAGTTGTGTTCAGTGTGGTTTGTTGGAAGAGCTGGGAGTGGAAAGGTCAGCCATGTGGCAGCCTGGGCTCATGCTGGCTCAATGGACCTGCTGCTCCATCTGAAGGCTCCCTGGGCTCTGGATGAGCAGAGGTGTGGACGTCTCCCTGGGCTCCAGGTGCCCAGGTCACTGCTCTCAGTACTTAGATAGCTAAATCTCCAGGGACAAAGGCAGCTCTGGTTATGTGTGGAATGGCTTGATCTTGGGGCTTGGCCAAAATGCCCCCTGGAAACTCGTCCCCAAGGGAGAATTTAGTGGCTCACCAGGCTATCTTTAGGGTCCTAGTCTCCTGCTGCCATCAAATCTCCAGCGGACCCTTTTCTTCTGACTTTGAGCTGTGGGCCTGAACAGCTTGTCCAGGGCCTTGTCACTTTCTCCAACCCACTGGCTTCTTCCATCTATTATCTCCTTTCTTCATGCCTGTTTTGTCAACTCTTCTGGCATCATTTATCTGGGAGCTGGAGAGACACGGTCTTAGGGAATATTGGGCTGGTCAAAAAGCCCTTTTAGTTTTTCTGTAAAATAAAAGACACACTTTTCGTTTTCACCAATAACTTTATTGGTTTGGATATTTTAAGTATGTCGACCATCTCCCATGTAGTAGAAAGTTCACTGTTCTCAATTAAAGCCTCAGTTTGATTGTTATCAACTTCAGCTGGTCTCCTCAACCACGAAGCCTTGCCCAGCAAGAAATCTCCAGCACGAAACTTCACAAACTGCTTTTGACATGTTCAATCAGTCACAGAACCTTCCCCATACACTGCACAGATCTTCTTTAGTGTGTTTCAGTTGTTTTTACCTTTCTTGAAATAATAAAGCATAATATCCTAAAAATGTTGTATGTTTTGTTCCATATTCAGTAGTAAAATTCACCAATTTTGGTAAGTTTTCTTTAAATGCATGCTGATATGACAGCCATCACAATGCAATCTAAGACAATTGTTTCGAATGAGGTTAAAGACAACTAAGTACTACTAGAGCCATCTTATAGAAAAAACCAAGCGAACTTTTTGGACAACCCAATATCATCTAAGAAGAGGCTTCCTATAGGAGTGTGTTAATTTTCTGATGCTGCTCTAACAAAGCACCACAAACCAGAATGGCTTAAAACAACAGAAATGTATTCTCTCACAGTTTTGGAGGCCAAGAATGCAAAATCAAGTGGTTGGTAGGGCTGTACTTTGCAGATCTAAGTAAGACTTCCCAGCTTTTCTCTTAGGTTCTGGTGTTCGATTCTTGGCGTTCCTTGGCCTGCAGCTCTAGCACTGCTATCTCTGTTTGCATCCTCAGTGGCTTCTTCTCTTCCTGCCTGTCTGATTCTGTGTCTCCTCCCCTCTTCTTGCAAGAACATTAGTTCTACTGGATTAAGGGCCCACCCTAATCCAGTATGACTGCCTCTCAGCATTTAAAACATTATGAGAGGAGGCATGCAGGTTTTTGCAAGTCAGAAAGAACTGGGACTTGACGTAGCAGAAGGGAACCTAGGCACAGCTGTTTCTCAGACAGATTTAACAATCTGTCTAAGGCTATACCCAGCCTGCCTGGAAGTAGTAGGGGCAGGTGAGAAGGGCAAAAGCCAGAAGGGATCTGAAGACATAGAAGTCCAGTTTAGACTCATTCAGTGTTAAAACTGGAAGGGAGTCTTACTTACAGGTGAGAAAATGAAACCCAAAGTGGCAAAGTGACTTGACTAACATTGTAAGGCTTCTTCTTTTACGGGGTGACTTACTTGGGTTTTACATGGGAATTCGCCCTATAATAGCTTATGTAAGGAGATTAAAAGGGATAAAAAATGGGTGTCCCCTTGGGGTGGTGCAGAAAGAGTCTTCTCTCACATTTCTTTGTGAAGAATTAGGACACATGGCCATATCTAAATGCAGAGGAGTTTGGGAACTGTTGTCCATAGTTGGGCAACAATGCTAATACTCTGGAGGAAGGGGCAACAATTTTGATTGTCATCTGGCATTCTCTGTCGCAAGCTAGAAGAAGGTGTGTGCAAAATAATTTTCAAGGTTGTGAATGCTAAAATGCTAAAAAGCTCTTCTAGGTGTGATTCGATTCATTATCAGATTAATGGTGATGAACTTCAAGACACTCAAAAAATTCAACAGGGGGCCCTGGCTGGTGTTGCTCAGTAGATGGAGTGCCAACCTGTGAACCAAAGGGTTACCAGTTCAATCCCCAATGAGGGCACATGCCTGGGTTGTGGGCCAGGTCCCCCACTGGAACATGTGAGAAGCAACCACACTTGTATATTTCTCTTTCTCTCTCCCTCTCTTTCTCCCTTTCTTTCCCTCTCTCTAAAACTAACTAAATACAATCTTTAAAAAATGCAATAGGGCATGAAAGAGGGAAGACTGAATCATGTATTTATTAAGCACCTACTATGTGCCCAGCCCTGTGCTATAGACTGAAGGGCTATCTAAAGAAAAGATGTCATCTTCATTCTTACCCTTATGGGCCCTTGTAGTTGAGATATTAATCCAAAACACACCGGAAAAACAACCTAAACTGTGTTGCAGACTAGGAATGCAATAGAAATTCTGGAGTGGGGGGAATCCAGGTGGACTGGGATGGTCAGAGAAACAAGGCTTCTTGTGAGACATGTTTTGAACCAGGTCCTAGAGATTAATAGGTTTGGGACAGATTGGAGGCAGCTTATTTCAGTATGGAATTGGAGTAGGAAATGGAAATGGCATCTATTGGGCACTTTCTGTGTGTCATTACCAAGGTGTTTCAATTAACCCTCACAGCAGCCCACGACCTCTTGTCCCCTGGCTTGATTGCAGACATGGGATTTAAACCTCAGCTGAACACCAGGGGCCCAACACTCTCCCCTCAACTCCCCCCCCCCCCCATCCCACAACATTTTGGAATCAAAACTTTTGAATGCTTTTAAATAATAAGCACTGAGTTTTCTGTTATTATCCCAGAGAAGGTCTGGGCTTATTGTAGATGTTTCTCAGAAGACATCATAGAGTGATGGGACAAAGTTACATGTGTATGTGTAGGTGTATGTGAAAGAGTAACAATTCCATTGACTTCCAGCTGTTTGATTTTGGTCCCTAATTTCAATCTGTGAATCATCAGCTTAATGATGATTATGTGTGGATAGCTGGGATGTTTGTGAGGGTTGCTTGATGTAGGTCAGGAATGACCACACACTGTTGATCAAAAGGAGCATACACACTGCCAGTGTGTTGCTTGGCCCCCAAGGCTGGTGATATGTTGTATATCATCTGTGAAGAAATTAAAAGACCATAGGAAACATCACTTCCCAATGGGCAAGACTGGGTTTCACTCAGGAATGCCTGGTGTAGTTGTGTGGCAACATCAGCTAAAAAGCAGGAGGTCCAAAGGGCAGGTTGTGAAGGATAGCTGGGCCCACACTGGGGACCTGGCGCTGCAGCGTGAGGGCATCCCCAGGGCCCAGGGCTATGATGGAACAAAGTCCTTGAAGAGCACTCATAGCTCTTGACTGGTTTCTGAAATTGTTGGCCTGGCCTCCTAGTTTTGAACCTTATGTGGTGGTAATTGTTATGGGACTAAATGGAAGGTCCATTTGCCATGGCAGGACTAAAACAACCAGATTTGTACAGTGCATCATGACTTTATGCTATTGAGTTTCTCTGATTATAAAGGACACAGGTCTTTGAAACTTCCTTCAGGAAAAGAGAGTTGATGGTGGTAACTGACAAGCTGGAAAGCTCAAGGAATAAAGCTTCTTTTTTGTCTGTAATTTCCTTTGATCCTTTAAATATCCCCATGACCTGGTATTATTACCCCCATTTTTACTGAGAAAGAAACTAAGGCACAGAGACATGAACCAATTTTTCCCAGGGCTAGTTATGTGATGGAGCACATAGTTAACACCAAGTAGACACTCTTTCAGGTTACATTATGTCTGATCTTTCATGTTCAATGGTGATTTACACATGAGGAAACTGAGTACAGAGGGGTTCTAGTCTAGCTACCATAGTTCACGTGAATGGAAAAATCTCAGCCTGGCATTTAGATGGTCAGTGTTAGTCATAGTATTGCATTTTCCTGTATGACTCCTGGCTACCAAGCCCCATATGACCTAGAAGCTATTTTGGGGATGCTAGACGGTGCCCTGGTTATCACTATAATTTTGGACTCTGGCAGATATGTTTAGTTCATTTCCTGCCTTCCTTTTGAGTGTGAGCACCTTTCCAGTCCTTCTATCTATCTCTGAAACTTGGAGACTCAGGCAGGTTATGCCTGCTTCCCACCTCCTTTCAAAGATATGCATCTGCAGACTCCTGGCTTTTCATCTTTGTCTGGTCCACTCCAGATTCAAGGCATCTTGTTAGATTTAGTTGATCAGTAGGTCATATTGCCATAAAGATCTTTGACTGAAATGAAGTTTGGAATCTGTACTCAGTTATGTTGGCTGATAAAAGGTAATTGTGTGTTTCTCTTTTTGTTTCTCAATGTAATGAGATGTGTGTTTTTAAAAAAGAAAGGAGATCCAAGATGGTGGAGGAGTAAGTAGAAGCTACACTAACCTCCTCCCAGGACCAGTCTGGAATTACAACTAAATTGTAGAGAAATCATCCAGAATAACCAACTGAACAATAGCTGAAGAGAAACCTTATAACCATGGACAGATGAAAGAACTTCACCACAATGTGACTGGTAGGGAGTGCAGAGGCATAAGAGGGCTGGCTGGATTCCCACAGGTGGCAGTTGAAGTTCTGGAGGGATATTTCAGTGACCAGGGGGTTGATTCCCCTGAGAAGTGTGGGGTCTAAACACCAAGCTGGGCTCCCCAACCTACATCACCAGACCTAGAAAGGAACCCAGATAACATTCAGCTATAAAGGGAAGCAGGGTTTATATCTGCCAGGAATAGACAGTTGGAGATGTGGAGAGCCTTTTAAAGGGCCAATGTAAAATTTCTTTTTTTGTAGCCACTTATCCTGGGCTCTGGCAGAGAGAGGGCAGAGTGAACTAGAGATGCTTGAGGAGAGTCTGGGGTTGGTGCCTCTGGGAAGAGAACTGAAGGAACAGCTACCAGGATCCCTATGCTGAGTCATTCCCCATACTGAGAAGTCATCTTCCAGAGATAGATAGCACTCCTCTTTGAGTGGCATCAGCCTAAGGGGAAGCAATAGACCCACCCACAGGAATTACTCTACCCTATCCTGTGGTACTTAAGCCAGAGAGCTCATTAAAGTTTAGTTAGAGTAACAAGTGATCAGTTATTAAACTGAATAGTTTAATATTTAAGGTGGAAAATACATAGAAGCAGTCAAACTAGGAAGGCAAAGAAATAGATCCCAAGTGAAAGAACAAGAGACTTCTCCAGAAGAACTAGACAAGATGAAAGCAAGCAATTTATCAGATAGAGAGTTTACAGCAATTATAAGGATATACAACAGCATGAAAAAAGACATAGAAACCATAATAAACCAGTCAGAAATAAAGAATGCACTATCTGAGAAAAATTATACACTGAAAAATGAATCAGAGAATAGAATCAGTGTTTTGGAAGACAAGGTAGAAGAAAAAAGATACCCTAGCAGAGTAGCAAAAAGGAAAAAGAATATTAAGAAATGAGGAGAGCTTAAGAATCAATTTAGACAGCACAAAATGTAACAAACATCCACATCATGGGTATACTAGAAGAGAATAGAGTGAGCATGGGATCAAGAACCTATTTGAAGAAATAATGACAGAAAGCTTCCCTAATCTGGTGAAGGAAAAAGTCATACAAGTCCAGGGAGCTCAGAGAGTACCAAATAAATTGGACCTGAAGAGGCCTATACCAAGATACATCATAATTAATATGACAAGGCTTAAAGACAAGGGAGCAATAATTAGACTGGCAACAGATTACTCAACAGAAACATTTCAGGTGAGAAGGGAGTGGTGTGAAATATTCCAGGTGGTGAAAAGCAAGGACCTACTTACAACCAAGACTACTTTACCCAATAAGGCTATCATTTACAATCGAAGGAGAAATAAGGAGCTTCCTAGACAAGAAAAAACTAAAGGGATTTGTTAACACCAAACCAGTACTGCAACAAATGTTAAAGGCTAGCTTTAAGAAGAAGAAGAAGAAAGAAAGAAAGAAAGAAAGAAAGAATGAAAGAAAGAGAGAAAGAAAGAGTTTAACAATAAAATGGCACTAAATACATATCTATTAATAATCACCTTAAACATAAATGGCTTACAGATTCTAGATCTTGTTATCCCTCCTTGCTTAAGAAATAGGGTAAGCCATAGCCAGAAGGGACTCAGAGTGGTCATTCTTCCAATTAGGTGAGAAAGACCCAGAAAGGACACAGAGAAAGGCACAGGGCCATTTGGGCAGGGGTCCCAGAGTACCAGATTCCCTAAGGAATACCCCAGACCTGGGGAGGGACACTGAGAAGAGAGCATGGGGGACTGAAGATCATTCAGCCATCTGTAGGCCCCTGAAGAGCTGCGTCTGCCTCCTCCAGTGAGGGGAGGGGCCCAGAGTGTGTTCTGTCACTCTAGGCTGCCCCAGAGGGACCACAGGGCTATTCTATTCATGGGATTAACTAGCCATTATTTCAAATGTCAATCAAAGAGCCCAGCCCTTTTAAATCATACTTTGAAACCTGATGATCCTTAGCATTTGCATCCACCCTCAAACTTCCCCATTCCACTTGGTCATGTTTGTGAGCTATTCCTGTGAAGCCTGTGGCCTTCAACCTCAGGCAGGTACTGGCCTTTGGATACAGATAGTTCTCAGGACCCCCCAGAACAATCTTGGATATCAAAGCCTGATTCTTTTTCTCTCTTTCTTTCCTTTTTCCTTTTTTCTTTTCTTCTCTCTCTCTCTCTCTCTCTCTCTCTCTCTCTCTCTCTCTTTCTCTCTCTCTCTCTCTCTCTCTCTCTCTCTCTCTCTCTCTTTCATTCTTTCTTTCTTTCTTTTCCTTTCCATACTAATATCTCTTTCTTGTGTGAGCTTTGCGGAATTCAAACAGACCTTTCTGATTAAACTTTCCAAACACTATAGATTTCATTTTTCCCTGGATCTTTCTGGTTTTGTCAATTTCAGAAAGCCTAAGTCCTGAAACTGCATTAATGAAATATTTCCATGCCTTACAACTATATAGAAAAACAAACATAAATGGTTTAAGTGCTTTGATCAAAAGACAGAGGATGGCTGAATGAATAAGGAAACAAGACCCATATAAATGCTGCCTCCAAGAGACCTCTTTTAGATCAAAAGATGCACACAGACTAAAATTAAAGGGTTGCAAAAAAGATATTTTCTGTGAATGAAAAAGTAAAAAGCTGGGCAGCGGTACTTACATTTGACACAAAAGACTTTAAAACCAAGGCTATAGTGAGAGACAAAGATGGACACTACATAATGTTAAAGGGAACAATCTAACAAGAAGATATAACCCTAGTAAACATTTATGCACCCAACGTAGGAGCACCTAAATATGTAAAGCAAATCTTGATGGTCATAAAAGGAGAGAGTGACAGAAATACAGTCATAGTTGGGGATTTCAATATCCCATTGACTTCAATGGATAGATCTTACAAAACAGAAAATCAACAAGGAGCCCTGGCTGGTAGCACAGTGGATAAGGCACCAGCCTGCAAACTCAAAGGTTGCTGGTTCAATTCCTCAGCTGGGGCACATGGCCAGGTTGCAAGCCAGGTTTCCAGCCAGGTCCATGGCAGGAGGCGGGTGTGAGGCAACCATACATTGATGTTTCTCTCTCTCTCTGTCTCTCTCCCTTCTTCTCTTTGGAAACAATAAATAAAATCTTAAAAAAAAAAAAAATTAACAAGGAGACAGTGGCCTTAAATGACACATGAGATCAAATGAATTTAATTGATATCTTCAGAGCATTTTACCCCAAAGTATCAGAATAAACATATTTTTCAAGTGCACATGGAACATTTTCTAAGATAGATTACATGTTGGGACACAAAACAAGTCTCAATAAATTGAAGGAGATTGAAATCATATCAAGCATCTTCTCTGACCACAATGCTATGAAACTAGAAATCAACACAAGAATATTGAAAAACATGCAAAGACATGGAAGCTAAATAGTATGTTATTAAAAAATGAATGGGTCAACAATGAGATGAAGGAATAAATTAAAAAATACCTTGAAACAAATGAAAATGTGGATACAACAATCCAAAATCTGTGGGATACCGGGAAAGCAATCCTAAGAGGGACAGTCACAGATTTACAGGCATATCTCAAAAAACAAGAAAAAGCTCAAATAAATGATATAACTTCACACTTAAAGGAATTTGGAAAAGAACAACAAAGAAAGCTCAAAGTGAATAGAAGGAAGGAAATAATAAAGATCAGAGTAGAAATAAATGAAATAGAGTCTAAAAAAAAGATACAAAAGATCAATGAATCAAAGCACTAGTTCTTTGAAAAGATAAACAGGATTGACAAACCTTAACCAAACTCATCAAGAAAAAAAAAGAAAAAAACTTAAATAAATAAAATCAGAAATGAAAGAAGAGAAATAACAACTGATATCAAAGAAATACAAAAGACTGTGAGAAAATATTATGAATAATTATATGCCAACAAACTGGACAACCTGGGTGAAATTGATAAATTCCCAGAAACATACAACCTTCCAAAAATAAATTAGGAAGAATTAGGGAATATGAATAGACAGATTACACCTTGTGAAATTGAAGCAGTAATAAAAAACCTCCCAACAAACAAAAGCTCTGGACAAGATGGCTTCACAGATGAATTTTACCAAACATTCCAAGAAGAAATTATACCTCTCTTTCTCAAACTACTTCATAAAATTCAAGAGGAGGAAAGGCTCCCAAACTCATTTTATGAGGCCAGCATTATCCTAATTCCAAAATCAGATAAAGACACTACAAAGAAAAAAAATGATAAATGACTATCTTTGATGAACATAGATCTAAGATCACACACTATGATCAAATGGGATTTATTTTGGACATGCAAGGTTGATACAACATTCACAAATCAATAAATGTGATTCACCACATAAACAAAATGAAGGTAAAAATCCCATGATCATATCAATAGATGCAGAAAAAGCTTTTGATAAAATCCAGCACTCATTTATGATCAAAACTCTCCACAAAGTGGGAACAAAGGGAACATACCTAAACAAAATAAGGCCCATACATGACAAACCCACCGACATCATCATGCTCAACAAGCAAAATCAACAAGTGTTTGCCTTAAGATTAGGAAGAAGACAGGGATGTCCACTTTCACTTCTCTTATGCAACATATTACTGGATGTACCAGCCACAGCAATCAAAAAACAAGGTGAAATAAAATGCATTCAAATTGGAAAGGAAGAAGTAAAATTGTGTTTATTTGCAGATGACAGAATACTGTACATAGATAACCCCGCAGATTCCACCAAGAAACTACTAGAACTGATAAATCCAGCAAAATAGCTGGATGCAAAATTAATATCCAGAAATCAGTTGCATTTTTATTTATTATTTTTTAGATAGAGGGGAAGGGAGAGAGAGACAGAGAGGGAGGGAGACATCAATGTATGGCTGCCTTTCACCTGCCTCCAGCTCAGGACCTGGCTGGAGACCTGGCTTGCAACCTGATTATGTGCCCTGGCTGGGAGTTGAACCAGCAATCTTTGGGTTCACAGGCCAGCACCTTATCCACTGTGTTCCCAGCGAGGGCCCAGTTGCATTTTTTATATGCCAAAAACAAACTAACAGAAATGGAAATTAAGGAAGTAATGCCATTCACAATTGCTTCAAAAAGAAGAAAATACCTAGAAATAAGCCTAACTGAGGATGTAAAATACCTATATGTTGAAAATTATAAAACACTGAAGAAAGAAATTGAAGAAAATATAAACAAATGGAAGCACATACTGTGTTCCTGGATAGGAAGAATTAACATCACTAAAATGTCCATACTACCCAAAGCAATCTATAGGTTCAATGCAATCCCTATCAATATTCCAATGATGTATTTCACAGAACTAGAACAAACACAGGTAACCCCTGAATAACAGGATTCTTAGGTTCCTAAAAAATGCCACGTTATGTGAATCCACGTTATACAAAACAAAGAATCAGTACAGGAAAGGGGGTGAAGTTCCAAAAATTAAAAAGAACATACTATTATATTTTTATAATTAAGATAAATATCTTTATTAAAGCAATTTTCACCAAAAGTATAGCATATTAATATGTATGTTTTCTTCATCATCACTATTGAGCAGCATTACCCAAGGGCATTTTCTTTTTGACAAGATATCTTCATCTTTATCATTATCATGATTTCTATCCTGTACTTTATGCAAAAAATCTGTTACTACTTAATACTCCATTAATAAAATGGCTTTAAAATTTTAATAAATGTTTTAAAATTTAATTTTATTGTTGTTTTATTACATCCATCCCCTTTTTCCTTTCCTTTGTCCCCTTCCCCACCCACCCACTCCCCACCAAAGTCAATCCCACTTGTTGTCCATGTCCATGGTTCTTCCATACTAGTTCCTTGACTAAACTGCTCCCTTTCTTTGCCTCCTCCTCTCCCCTCCTACCTCCCCCTCCCCTCTGCCCATTGGAGATCTATTCATTATATTCACGTATCTGGCTCTGTTTTGCTTATTTGTTTGTTTTGTTCATTATTGTCCTGAAATGGGTGAGATCATATGGTATTTGTCTTTCACTGACTGGCTTATTTCACTAAGCATAATACTTTCTAGTTCCATCCATGTTGTTGTATAGGTTGGGTTCCTTCTTTCTTTCTGCTGTGTAGTATTCCATTGTGTAAATGTACCAAAGTTTTTTGATCCAATTATCCACTAATGGGCTAAAATTTTAATAAATTTTAAAATTCTGCAGGCAAATCTGATATGACATCCACACTTGAAAGAAAAATTTCGAATGTGATATTTTTTTTGCTATTAAAAGCTCTGATTACGTCCCCTGTTGTTCAGGAATTTCCCTAATTTTGATTGAGATATTTTTTGCTCTTAAAAGTTCTTATTACTATCTGTGTTATTTGGGGATTTCTCTAATTCTCAAACTGTGTTAGGGTGAAACTATGTTCTAGGATGCTGTATTTCCCCAATTCTCGAATTGTGTTAGAACAAAACCGTGTAATAGAAGTGCCATGTTATACGTGGGTTCCCTGTGTTTCAAAAATTTATAAGGAACCACAAAAGGCCCCACATAGCAACAGTGATCCTGAGGAAAAAGAACAAAGTTGGGAAATCACACTAACTAATATCAAATTATACAACGAGGCCATAGTAATCAAAACAGACTAGTTCTGGCATAAAAACAGACACATAGATCAATGGAACAGAATAGAGAGCCCAGAAATAAACCCACGTCAACATTTGATAGAGGGAGCAAGCACGTACAATGGGCTAAAGATAGTTTATTCAATAAACAGTGTTAGGAAAATTGGACAGATATGTGTAGAAAAATGAGTCTAGACCACCTTCTTATACCACACACAAGAATAAATTCAAAATGGATCAAAGACTTAGACATCAGACCTGAAATCACAAAAATCCTAGAAGAAAACATAGACAAAATCTTGGATATTGCTTGTAGGAATTTTTTATTGGATTTATCTCCCCAGGCAAATGAAACAAAAGAAAAAAAAATGAACAAATGGGACTACATCAAACTAAAACACTTTTGCACAACAAAGGAAAACATCAACAAAATAAAAGGACAACCCATAAAATAGGAGAACATATTGGTTGATATATCTGATAAGGGGTTAACATCCGAAATTCATAAAGTGCTTACAAAACTCAACACCAAAACACAAACAACCCAATTTAAAAAATGGGCAAAGGACCTGAATAGACACTTCTCCAAAGACAACATACAGTTGGCCGATAGACATGTGAAAAGATGCTCAACATCACTAATCAGAGAAATGCACATTAAAACAACAATGAGATACTATCTCACACCTGTCAGAAAGGACATCATCAATAAATCAACAAAAAAAAATAAGTGCTGGAGGGGATGTGGACAGAGAGGAACATTTTTGTACTCTTGGTGGGAATGCAGATTGGTGCAACCACTGTGGAAAGCAGTGTGGAGATACCTTAAAAAATTAAAAATGGACCTGCCTTTTGCCAGAGTGATCCTACTTCTGGAAATATATCTGAAAGAACCCAAAACACTATTCAAAGAACATAAGCACCGTATGTTCATTGCAGTGTTATTCATAATCACCAAAATATGGAAGCAGCCCAAGTGTCCATCAGTAGATGGGTGGATAAAATAATTATGGGACACTTACACAATGGAATTCTACTTGGCTGTTAAAAGGAAGAAAATTTTACCCTTTGCAAAAGCATGGGTGAACCTGAAGAACATTATGCTAAGTGAACTAAAGCCAGTCAGAGAAAGATAAATGCCGTATGATTTCACTCATATTCCGAATCTAATGAACAAACTGAACTAACAAGGAAAATAGAGACAGACTCATAGATGGAGGGCAGATGACAGCTAGTGGGGGAGGGTTAGAGGGGTAGGGATTGATCAAAATGGAAAAAGGACTCATGGACATGGACAATAGTGTGGTGATTGCTTGGGGGAGGTATAGGGGGACTAAATGGTAATGGGAAAATATAATAAAGATTAAATTAAAAAATAAAAAATCCAATTAGAAAATGGGTAAAAAGAGAAGTTATGATGGCACAAATAAGCACATGAGAATATACTCAACGTATTAGCCGTTTGAAAAACACAAAACCACAATGAGATGTCACTACAAACCTATTAGAATAGCTGAAGTGAAAATAGTGATAGTAACAGAAGTTGGTAAGGATGCAGAGAACCTGCATCTCTCATGTGTTATTGGTGGGAATGTAAAATGGTATAGTAGCCACTCTGGAAAACAGTTTAACAGTTTTTTACAAAATTCGGCAGGCACTTACTACAACCCAGCAATCACAGACAATTATCCCAGAAATATGAAAACTTGACATACAAAAACCTGTACACAATGTTTACAAGAGCTTTATTCACAAACAGCCCTAACCTAAACACACCCAAACATCTTTCAGGTGGTGAATGGTTGAATAAACTCTGATACATCTATAAAATGGGATGCTACTCAATAATAAAAAGGAATACATTATTGATATATGCAACGACCTGAATGGATCTCAAGGGCATTATGCTCAGTGGAAAAAAAAATCTACCTCAAGAGGTTACATATTGTCTGAGTCCATTTACATAGCCTAACAAAATTACAGATGGAGTGATCCATGGTCGCCAGAGGAGGAGGTTGTCGAGGTGAGATGGAGTAGGTAGCACGTGGGGATAGAACAGTTCTGTATCTTAATTTTGGTGCCAGTTATGTAAATCTACACTTAGGATACAGTTACATAGAATCCACACACATACACACATGAATTCAGGTTAAAAAACAAAATATTGAATTGAAAGTTTGAAAACTAAGGTCTGTAGCCTAGTTAGCAGTGACACACCAATGCATGTCCTTGTTTCAGCTATGTAAGATGTCAACATGGGGGAAAGCTGAGTGAACGGTGTGTGGGACTTTCCTGCAACTCCTTATAAGTCTTTAATTATTTCATACTAAAATGTTTTTTAAAATGGGGAAGAAGAAAGTGTAAGGGCCTGTGAGGTGAAAGGTTATGTTATAGGCACTCATGTTATTGGCCTGCCCCAATCCCAAGCCTTCTTGTTGTTTTTACAGGTCTTCAGCACAGGTTTTTAAGTCAATCAACCATTCAGCAAGTCTTGATTAACTGTTTAGTTGCTACATCTGTGGAATGAAGCCTCCTAAAGTGTGTCCTGGCCTCAAGGAGTTGATACTCTGGGTCCTTGAGGGACAGAGAACAGAACAATTGACAGCAGTTTTTTTTTTTTTTTAATTTAAATTCTAGGGATTTTTATTTTTATTTTGACAGCACAGTTGAAGTGCTAAGTTGGGTTAAGACAAGCAGCCTGGCTGGTGCAGATGAAAAAAGGACTTAACTTAGGGGCCCCAATACATAAGGGGACTCACGGAATGAGCTTGGTTTGAAGCTAGGCAGTTCTGGTTCTGAATTCTGACCTATTTTTTATTAGCTCTGTGACTATGAATAAGTCACTCAACCTCTTTGAGCCTGTGTCCTCATCTATTGGAGGTAATTATATCTGCCTCATGAAGTTGTAATGTGACCTTAAATGAAATCATCAATGTGACATAGCAACACACAGAGATGCCTCTTGGAGGTGTATCAGATGCTGTCCATCCAGGACTGGTTACATAATTTGTGGGGTTCAGCCCAAAATAAACATGCAGGACAATTTTTAAGAATTTCATGATGGTGACAGCAGAACATTCAACCAAGCACAGAACCTTCTAAGTGCCAGCTTCTGTGCAGCTATGCAGGTTGCATGCCTGTGTCCTTGTGGAAGGGCTGTAGAAAAACTGTGCAGCCAGAAGTGGCATGAGGGCCTTGAAAGGTGGCAAAAGCAAGGGCAATTCAGTAGTTTCTTGAATGCACTTGTGGGACACTTGCATCTAAATTATGGGTTAAACTCTGGCTGGTGGCACAGTGGATAAAGTGCCAGCCTGCGAACCCAAAGGTCGCTGGTTCAATTCCCCAGCCAGGGCACATAACCAGGTTGCAAGCCAGGTCTCCAGCCGGGTCCGTAGCTGGAGGCAGGTGAAAGACAACCATACATTGATGTCTCTCTTTCCCTCTCTGCCCCTCTTCCTTCCTCCCTCCGTAAAAATAAATAAATAAATAAATAGTCTTTTAAATAAATAAATAAAATCTTTAAACTAAATAAATAAATAGGTAAATTATGGGTTAAAATGCAGATTCCAGTGTTATACATTAGCATATATATAGAGCTCAGGAATCAGAATTGAAGAAGGCTCTCTACTGATGGTTGTGAGGCAAGGAAATTAGAAATCCTGGGTGAGGTATGAGAGACACCCAGCGGACTGCATTGTTATGTTTGGTTGACCTCTGATGTGGCCAGGAGAATGACACAGACACATGACACAGGGCAGAGCTTCCTTCTATAGATCCAGCTTCTGTACATCTAGGCTTCTTGCATATATCAGGCTGGTTCTGTACCTGACTCTGGGGTTAAGAGAAGTCATGCAGAAACTCATGGTCTCCTAGGGGAGGGTCATCCAGGATTGTGACAAATCTAATACTTGGTAGAGAACCCTCCATGCCACCAGGGAGGTCCAGATGGCATCACATCCAGATTGGGGAATCAGTGGAAGCAATTAGGGAAGGCTCCCTAGAAGAGATGGTATTTGATTGGGTCATTGGAAGGATTATCTGACTAGCTATAAGGAGGAGATGGCGAGATATCCTGGGAAGGAAAATATAGGAGCAGAGTTGTAGAGAAGGGAGAAAACATCAAATGGGTGGGGATTGTGAAGGAATTGTTGGTGTGGCTATGGCAGTGTCTGAAACTGAACACCCTGGCTCTCCCTGTGGAGGCAAAGAGGGTCAGACTTCCTTCTCCCTGGATGGTGGAGGTGAATCTGCAGAGGAAGCCTAGCCTCTGCTGAAGGGACTGGATGCCTGGAGGCCAAAGTGCAGGGGTGGGAACTTTTAGAGGCTATTCACGGAGGCTGTAGGGCTGCTGGATGGGGATAAGTGACAATGCCACGAAGTGGCAAAGGTGCCAGCAGTAGCATCCTAGCTGGACTGCCCCCTGGCATGTATGACTTTATCTCTGCCCTTTGCTGGCCAACTTCTTCAGCCTTCCCATTGATGCTCTGAGTTCTCTAATGGCTTCCTCCTAATAGGTTCTTTTTGTCTTAAGTTAGCCATGGCAATCAAGAACCCTGAGGCAGAATGGTCATCTGAGGCCAGATGGTAAGAGCCTTTAATCCCAGGGTGAGGAGGAGTACAGACAATGTGGAGCCTGTGGGAGGCATGTCAGCAAAGGAGTGCTTCCCTCCACAGATCCAGGAAGAGACATCAGTAGGCTGGAATGGGAAGGAACAGGCTGTGGAGGGATTAGGGAGCTGAACTGGGGCACTAATAATGACAGAGGAGAAAGTAGCACCGTGACAAGAGTTGCAGGAAAGAGCTGACAAGATTTTACAACTGGCTGGATATGGCAGGGCAGCAGGGAGAACTTCCCACAGAGAATATACATGGTGGAGTATTTCCTTTCCCGGGCCTTCTCAATAACTGGCTCATCTGTTTCAATTTATGACCTATGGTAGGGAAAGGTTGTAGATCAAGGGGTACCGGCCTAGCTCTTAAGCCTCATCTGGGAGGTGACCTCCCCTTGGAGTTGTGCTCTGCATGTGAGCCAACAGGGCGCTTAGGAATGATTAGTTTCTATAAAGGGTGGGGAAGAAAGAGACTCTTAATTCCTCTTTAATAATCTATGTCAGTAGGTAACATTTTCAATATGTCACTGTGTTGCAGCTCCAGTCAGCGGGTCACTATCATTTTTGACTAATAAACAAAAGACTTCTTTTAATTACTTCTGTGAAATTGCTCGCCCCATGCATGATTAACTATTCATTATGTAGAATGAGGCATTTTCTTTGTATATAGATCCATATTAAAATTAGCTGGCAACCCGCTGACTGAACAGTACTATTCGGTCAAGTAAATTTCTTGTAATGGCCAGCAGCTTGTCCTGAGTACCCCATCTCTTCATTCTTGACCCCTCTCCAGTCCTTATCTCTGTTTTCACCTAGCCATCTCTGTCACTTCTCTTTTAAAAACTTAAAGTTAAATTCACAGAATATATAATTGATCATTTTAGTATGTGCAATTCAGTGGCATTTAGTGCAAATGCCCCACCCCTTGCAGAACACCCCATACTTGTATTACATACTCACTCCCCATTTCTTTCTCCTCTCATCCCCTTGGAGTCACTGTGTTTTCTGTTTCTATGGATTTGCCTATTTTGGATTTTCCATATAAAAGGAATCATATAATTTGTGATATTTGTGTCTGGTTTCTTTAGTTTAGCATAATGTTTTCAAGGGTTATCCAAATTACAGCATGTATTAGCACTTTATTGATTTTTATAGCTGAATGGTATTCCATTGTATGGATATACCACAATTTGGTTATAAATTCATCTGATGATGGATATTTGTTTTTTCCCCCATCTTTCAGCTGCTATAAACAAACGTTGTGAGCAAGTTAATATGTGGTCATATGTTATCATTTTCCTTGGGTATATACCTATGAGCTGAATTGCTGGCTCATGTATTAATTCTATGTTTAACTTTTTGAGCAACTGCCATACCATTTTCCATAGCAGTTGCACGATTTTACATCCCTGTCTCCCCCAGTGATGTTATAAGTTCCCCTATTTTTCCACATTCTTACTAACACTTGTTATTTTTTTTTTATTGTAGTCATCTTAGTGGGTATGAAGTGATATCTCATGATGGTTTTGATTTGCATTTCCTTAATGACCAATGATGTTGAATGATGCTGTTGGCCATTTGTATATTTTTTGGAGAAATACTGTACCTATTCAAATCTTTTTCTCTTTTATTAACAGGGTTGTTTATCTTTTGTTGATGTGTTGTAATTCTTTATATAGTCTGGGTACTTATCACACATGATTTGCAAATATTTTTCCCATTCTGTAGGTTGTCTTTTCACATATTAATAATCTCCTTTGATGCATAACAATTTAACTTTTTGTGAAACCAATTTACCATTTTTTTTTCTTGCTAGTGCCTTTAGAATCAATATAAGAATCCATCATTAAATTTAAGGTCATGAAGATTTACCTATGTATTTTTTAAATAGTTTTATCAAGATTTTGCTCTTTTAAGTTATTGATCCACTCAAATTAATTTTTCATATGGTGTGAGGTAAGGGTCCTAGTTGATTATTTTACGTGTGGTTATCCAGTTGTCCCAGCACCATTCGTGGAGGAGACTGTCCTTTCCCACATTGAATAGTTTTGGCATTCATGTCAGTCCTTCGTCGCCTTCTGTTTTCCTATCTCTCTGTCTCTCATTCAATCTCCCTCTGTCTCTACCTTTCTCACATCTTGCAGACTTACACTTACTATCCACATTCTGTACTTGTTGTCTTGTGATCCTAGCATCCCATGTGGAAGGGAAATAATGGAATTTGGGTGGGGCCTGGAGAAAGTAATCAACCAGAAGAAGAGACATTATGGAAGGAGCGAGCCTGGAATCACTTGCCAGCTAAACGCTTTGGCACAGGGAGACAGCGGGGATTTAAGCCTGGAGTAGCAGTGAAGGGCAAAATTGGTCTTTCTCTTGAAAACCAAATTAGAATTACTGTAAAATATTTGTACATTATTTTATTATATTTTGAATCTACCTCTTCATTTCTCATTTCCATTAGGCCTTGTGGGAAATCAATATGTGAGTCAAGTTTCTTAATTTTTCTCTCTCTCATTCTTCCTATTCCTCCTTTCCCCTAACCACCTCATTCTTTAGGGGTGGCCACACAGCATTTTGGGCAGCTGACTCAGTTTAATTTAGACCAGGTGAACTATTTACTAGCCTAGCTCCAAGCAAGTAACGCCACCACTCTGAGGTTTGGTTTCCTCATTCATAGAAAATACTGTATAAACTGTAGAGCAAGCGGTTATGTTATAATAATTATGGTACAAGTAACTTATTGTTGTTTTAAAACCACAAGGGTTAAAGAAAGAAGTGAAAAATTGCAGAAAATCATGGGGCCTTTTCCTTCTGTGAGTGACGATGCTGTACAGCAGCAACATGGGTGAGAATGGCAGCTGAGAAACCCATGAGAAGCTCACTGCTGCCAGATCCTGAGGCCTCCAGGCACATCTCCTTGCCTGCCCAGCCACTGACTTCCATGAAGGGCTGTAGAGGTCACTGAGCCCTACCTGCTCATTTGGTAGGAAACTAAAGCCCAAAAGGAACGTGTCCAGGGCATCAGTGATGGTGTCTGTCCTCCCACCCTGAGGTCTGACTCTGTTCAGGGCACTCTTCCGTTTCTTCAGATAGATCCCTGGTGATGTTGTTTGTTTCTGGGCAGCATTATTGACTTGTAAGGAAGCTGGCTTCTCCCAGGGCACAGAAAAGAGATGGGGGGTGGTGGGTTTTATGGGTCCAAGGAGACCAGTAAAAGTCCTAAGGCTGCTCCCTCCTCCAACAATAGCTGGAAGGGAAGTACTTTAGTGGGGGCATGTTTGGGGCTCAGAATATTTGTTTCTTAATAAAATATCCAAGACCTATAAAGCCACATACCCACCACTCAACTTAAGAAACAAACACAGAAAAACAAATTTAGCAGGATATAAAATAGATACCGAAAGAATGCTCAGCATCACTAGTCATCAGAGAGATGCAAATTAAAACCACAATAAGATACCACCTCACACCTGTCAGAATGGCAATCATCAACAAATCAACAAACAACAAGTGCTGGCGAGGATGTGGGGAAAAGGGAACTCTCATGCACTGTTGGTGGGAATGCAGGTTGGTGCAGCCACTGTGGAAAACAGTATGGGGTTTCCTTAAAAAACTAAAAATGGAACTGCCTTTTGATCCAGCAATTCCACTACTTGGACTATACCCAAAGAATCCTGAAACACCAATTCATAAGAACCTATGCACACCTATGTTCATAGCGGCACTATTTACAATAGCCAAGTGCT
>PVIW01004066.1:0-25683 GCA_004026585.1 Noctilio leporinus | reverse complement strand
ACTATATACCAGAAAGAAAGAAGGAACTTGTACCTTTTGCAACAACATGGATGAAACTGGAGAGTATTATGCTTGGTGAAATAAGCCAGTCAGTGAAGGACAAATATCATATGATCTCACCCATTACAGGACAATAATGAGCAAAACTAACAACAAGCAAAACAGAACCAAGTATATGAATACAGTGAATAGGCCTTCAGTGGTCAGGGGGAAAGGGGTTGCGGGGAGGGGGGAGGCAGAGGCAAGAAAGGGGAGCAGCTTAGACAAGAACCTAGTATAAAGGAACCATGGACATGGACAACAGGTGGGATTGACTTTGGGGGGAATGGGTGGGTGTGGAGGGGGACAGAGGGGAGCAAAAAGGGGATGGATGTAATACAACAACAATAAAATTTTTAAAAAGAGAGAAAGTTATTGTTTAATGGGTGCAGAATTTCAGCTGGAGAAGATGGAAATGGGGATATGAATGGTGGTGATGGTAGCACAACAAAGGGTGTGCATAATGCTGCAGACCTGTATGCAAATGATTAAAATGGGAAAATTTGTTGTCTATATTTTACCACAATTTTTAAAAGCTGAGGAAAAAGGGAAGGAGTCCATTCTTCAAACGTGGAGCTTCTCTACAATATTCTTTAGATACTGCGCACATCAGGGTTTACTTCTGACAGCGGTACTTGCTGGGGAAACTGCACCATTCGAAGGCAAGCCCTAGAGCTGCTGCATGAAGGGACTGAAGGCGCTGGAGGAGCTGCCTGCCCCAGGCTCAGCGGGCCCTGCCTGGCCCTGCCCGTAAGCACAACACAGGACTTGGGATTTAGCTGAATTTTAATTTCAATCCTTATGTCCCCATAACAGCTTTCTGGAGCCTTCCTACTCCCAGACCATTATGGGAAGATATTTTGAGAGGGTTTCTCTTTCGTGCCATCCAAAGCAATTTTATTTATCTTTAATTTCTATTTAAAACCGATAATCAATATGGTTACTAAAAAACTTAAAAGCATGTTGGGAACAACTTGGCTTTATGAATTTACTTCTTGGACTATAAATTTTATGAAATCTAAATACAGATCAAGCATTTTTCATGTAAATTCTGTGTCTGAGTTGGAATGTGCTGAAGGATATGCTGCTCACATTAAATTAGGCTGCATATTGAATTTTGAAGACTTGGTCCCAAAATGTGTGAAATAGCTGACTAATAACTTTTATATTGATTACATGTTGACATCATAACGTTTTGACTCTAATGGGTAAAAGAATATATTACTGCTATTGATTTTACCTTTTAATTGTTTTGCCTTTTCTCTAACATGGATAGTAGAAAATTGCAAATTGCATCTGTGGCTCACATAACTTCTCTTGGAGGGTGGCTGAACTAGGGTATCCTGAGGAAGTTTAGGTTAACTGAGAAACTTGCCCAGCTAGTAAGCAGCAGAACCAGAATTTCGACTTAGGTCCTCAAAGCTGGAGCTCTCTCCTTTCGGTTAATTGGAAAACATTGTTAGTTTGCTCTAGGGCCTCCAACCAAACCTGCCTGGGAGGCAGGCTCTCACCCTCAGCTCCACAGGTCTCCACATCTGTGCCCAAAGGACAGCCCCAGGAGAGGGGAGGACTGAGAGCTAGGCTGGGTGAACAGGACTGGACAAGCCCTTCCCTGACTCTCCATATAACCAGCAATCAGTTCAACTTGAGAACCTTGCTCTTATGATTTCTTTTTTTTTTTAAAAGTTCAATATATATGCATATTTTAAGATTTTATTTATTATTTTTAGAAAGAGGGGAGGGAAGAGAGGCAGAGAGGGAGAGAGACATCCATGTATGGTTGTCTTTCACCTGCCTCCAGCTACGGACCTGGCTGGAGACCCGGCTGGAGACCTGGCTTGCAACCTGGTTATGAGCCCTGGCTGGGGAATCGAACCAGCGATCTTTGGTTCACTGTGCCTATTCACTGTCCCACCAGCCAGGGCTCATGATTTCTTTTGTATGCTGGGCATGAGATTCTATTTGAGATCACACCTTTTATTAAAAAGAAAAAAAAAAAGTTGAAGACCTTTGGTGAAGAGGAAAGTCTACAGACTCAAGCATACCTTATAGTTATGAACTGTGTGACCTTATATGAGTTAACTACTCAGAGCCTCAGTTTTATCACCTGTAAAATGGGGATTGGTGTTGCCTGTCCTAAAAGAATAAAACGGTCACGAGGTAATGGAGAACATAATGCCTGACTCACAGCACGTGTGCAACAAATACGACTTTTCTCTCTTCCCTTCAAGGCTGTCCTGGATTTAATTGTGACTCTGTGAGCATGTGTGCGTGTGTGTGTGTGTGTGTGTGTGTGTGTGTGTAGGTAGGTAGGTAGGATAAACTGGAATGTCTATGGAATATGAAATGGTGATTTTTTTTCCTTAGTAGTCTGTTGCCTCATGTTTTATCTTCCCCCAGAATTGTTTGTTTTCAGTGATATGTTTATATTCATCTAGACGGTGAGGGCGTGGGAGAATGAGGTAAAATTCGAGCCCTGTGACTATTTGATCACTTGGGCTTTTCTCTATTTGATGAGAAACAGAGACCTGCAGGGGGCAGCACATGGCCAGTACTTTGTCCATGAGGGACTGTCTCAGCAGCTTTGCAAGAAATTGGAGCCTTCCCAGGCTTTGGGAAGCATTGGGTATTTCTGGAAGGAGCCTCAGCTCTGGTGTTGAGATGCTCATTATTCTACCCTGCAAGATAGTGATGTTGGTAAAATCAAGGTCCTTGGGCTTTCTGGGTTCCCATCCCCTGTGATCCAGCCAACCTGTTCCCTAATCCCTCTAGGACCCATTTATAAAGTCTTCCAACTTTGGACCTGACAGAAACCTAAACAAGGATCGGACCCTAACAAATAATTTGACCAACGCAGGAGACAACCAGCCTTGCAAGGGTATGCGTGAATCCCCATTTTACAGAGGAGAAAATTGAGGTTCAGAGAGGTTAAGAGACATTCCTAGAGGTAAGAAGTAATGTATTAACTTTTTTGTTTATTTGCAGGCAACAGAGAAAGACCAGTTAGCTTAAGCAAAAGGGAGGAGCATGGGCGCCCGACGCCTCTCAGAGCGAGGTAAGGCTTGATTGGCTGGGCCCTGCAGGCCTGCGGCCGCTGGAGAACCCAAGCAGCAGCTCATAGCCCTTTGCCTCCTGGAAGTGCCCACCTGAACCAGCTCCAGCCCCAGCTCCACCCAGGCCTTACATCTCTCGGGTCTAAAATTCAGGTTTTTGTGAGAGGGTTCTGAACGGACTCACCTGGATCACTCAGCAGGGGTCAGGGGTCAGGATCATTTGTACAGATGTGGAGGAACTGTGTTGGGTCCTGCCGTGAAGCCCACACAGATGTGCACATCTGGTCCATGCTGGTCTCCTGACTCTCAGCCAGGGCCTTTGCTCTGTCCTGCACAGTGATTCTCAGGGAGCTGCCAGCCAATCCCAGTCAGTGACAGGCCAGCCAGGAAACTAATGGTGCTAATTGTGTTTTTGTAAAGGATGTCCAGAGACCAAAGACCTGTGGGTCCTGAAAGACCAATTCTCCTAAATGATGGAAAGTCTAGGCACTGTAACAGATGTAGCAACAGTGATAAGGAGCCCAGTCTAGTACCTCCCATCTCATAGTGCAAGGGCCCCTTCAACTCCTACAGCTCCCCTGTTTATCTTGCTTCCTCTTGTTCCCCCAACTCCTTTCCATCTCCCTCTCCAAGGATTTAGTAATATGTTGTCTAGACACTACTGCTGCTGTTTCTCCTCCATTAATCCATTTTAATTGGAAAGTTATCATAATATAAACTCTCTTTGGTATTATTTGCGGCTCTGCATTATTAGAACTTCACCAACTTGCTTCCCCAGCAAATTAAACTAGCTATGGAAGCAATGAGATCAGCTGCTCATATTAAATCAGGCTGTGTGTTGTTAAGCAGGCTTGGGAATAAGGTTCCTCAGCTGGGTGGGGTGCCATTGCCGGAGGCGTTCACAATAGCACCACTGTTTCTAGGCTGGGGATTTGCCCTCTGTGCTCAGTTCTCCCTTTTTGGCTGAGCAGTGTGTTGGAAATTAGAGATGGAGAGAAAGAAGGGACAGAAGGCTCTCTGATATCTGGCATCTCATTCAAACCCAGCTCAAATGGCAACAATCAGGATGCACACAGGCCTCCCACTTGATAGATGACAAAGCTCGTTCAATCAGTCCTTGGAACCCTGAGAAGCAGGTGTTTCCATTGTTGTTCAGAGCTGGAAATCAAGGCTCAGAGAGGGTAATTGAACTCAGGGCTGCACAGGGCATCTTGTGGTTGAGTATTGTGTGGAGGATATGGTATAGCAGGGACTCCATGCCAGATCCTCTGAGTCCAAAATCACACCACCCTAAGGGAAAAAACTCAAAAAACAACAACAACAAAAAAAAAACAACTCAGACCAAAGTAAGCAAACATCTCTCTCAGGGCAGATACTGGAATGGATTCATCTCAGCTAGATGGTATGAAAGGCAATTAATAAAGCGATTATTCTATTTGTGGATTATCTACCACCTCAGTGTCTAACTTTTCCCATTTATCCAGCCCCAGGGGCAAATTCATGATTGGTCTAAAGCACTCATGGAACTCTGCTTCCCTTTGCTGGTGATAGATCTAAAGGCCCATAACTAGATTCTGGCCAATTGCACAAAGGGAAAGCCTTCCAGAGCCTTCTGGGAAAGACTCTTCTCTGTTGACATAGTGCTGTGGAGAGGAGGACTTTTGTTTCCTTTTCTCGCCTCTGGTATGAACACTATTTGTGGTGGTTTAAAAAATATGTCTACCAGGTCTTTGGTCTTCCTCCCCTCCAAAGGTGGATCCTCATTCTCCCTTTGGCTTTGGTACACACTTAGTGACTTGATTCTGATGACAAAAATGTGACAGAGGTAAAGGTGTGTGTCTTTTGAAGACAGGCCAAAAAGACATTGATGCTTCAGCTTTGTTCTCTTGGTTGCCCATTCTGGGGGAAGCCGGCCACCATGTTATAAGGACACTTGTGCAGCCTGTGGAGGGACCCATGTTGGAGGGAATGGAGGCCCCCTTCCAACAACCACCCCAACTTGCCAGCCACTCTGGAAGCTCATTCTTCCAGCCAGCCAGGGCATCAGGTGGCTGTGGCCCTGGCCAACATCTTAATTGCCACCTCATGAGACCTTAAGCCAGAACCTCCACCACCCAGGCAAGCTATAGAAATTGTATGAAAGCATAAATTTTATTGTTGTTTTAGGCCACTAAGTTTTGGGGTCATTTGCTGCACAGCTGAGTGACAACTACATTGTCATGCAGCCATCTTGGAGCTATGAGATGACAAAGGGTTGCCTATCTTGAGACTTGTTTTACATGATAAAATAATTCACTGATAGTCAGGGGTCTGGTTACGTGTAACCAAAGGAGGAAGCCCACCAACTTCCTCTTGCCTCAGCCTGGAGGAGATTCAGGACACTTCCAGTCACATTTCATTGGACAGCAGAGGCCACATGGCCTTCATCCAACTAGAAGGGAGGCAGGAAAATGAAGAGAGAACCACATGAAGGTTTCTAGGATAAGGAGGTGGGCACTGAGTTAGGCATAAAGGACGGGTAGAATTTAGATGCTGGGACAGAGAGAGAGGTGGGAAAGGGGGCATGTTAGAGAAACAGGCCATGGAAAGCAGTGGATCTCGGGTGTGGAGTGCATTCCCCGTCCTTTCTGATGGCTCCATTGGAGGGCTGGTCAGCGCTTCCTTCACTAGGGGGACTGTGGGCCCAGCTGGAAGGCAATGCCTCCAAGTCCTCAGTTCCCAGTTTAGGGGGTTCTTTGTGGGAGACTGTGGCTCTTTCTACCTGAGCCTGTACTTTGCTGGAATGTATGTTCTGGTGCTGGATAGGTAAAAGGGGCTGTGGGTCCTGGCTCTGTGGGACCGTGCAGCACTGGGAAATGAACCCCAGGAAAGACTTTCAGGACAGAACTCGGCCCTCACTCAGGGGCTAAAAGGTGCATGTACATTTATACGTTGGGATTTTATAGAGACCTGGAGACACAGTATTCCTCTCCCGAATTGCAGAAGGTCGGTCACTGTGATGGGCCTGAGGGCTCTTGGGACCCTGAGAAGGTGACTGTCTGAGTGACAGTACATGAATGATATGTCAATAGCCACTCTTTGAAAAGCTGACTCCCCAGTGGTCGATGTTTCTGAGCAGCAAGGCGGCAGGTTTTCCTATGGCAAGTGGACCTGGAGGCATTGAGTCAGCAAGGCCCCAGATGCCTGACAGCTGCCTAAACTACCCCACCCCCACCCCACCCCGGAGGATGAGGAACAGAAGGGTCAGTGGTGGCTATTGTCTCCCACTCACCATTAACAGCAAGTTAGTTAAGTTCAAGTTGCTGCTCTTTCCTCACCTGAACACAGGCCAGGGAGACCACAGAGGCAGCCATGTGGCATGACCGCACACCTTCAAGGGCCGTCCGAGGCACAGGGGTTCTCCAGAGGGTGCCCCAAGTGCACCTAACTGGGGTGATAGACGTGGAAGCAAGTCCTTCGGGCAGGACCTAGGAATCAGCATGTCTGGTCTCTCCAGATTATCCTGACTCACTTGGCATGTTTGAGAGCCCCTCACCCCGATAACCCTGTCATCCTCTAGGAGGACAGTCAGAATTGGGGAGCTGAGGAAGCTGTGGCAATCCCAAGGGTTACCCGAGTGTAAGGTGACTAGAACTCTGTTTCCCTGGCCTCTTCACTGGCTATAGTGTGATTTTACCCTCCTAGAAGGGGGGGGGGAGGTCATGGACCCAAGGAAACCCCGAATCAAGGGGTCATAGGATTAGGAGAGACAGCAGTTCTCACCGTCCCCAGCTCACGTTCCTGGTTCTCAGAGCATTAAGAAGCGATTATATTGATAGAATGCCTACTACGTGCCTGGGCACTGCTTAAGTGCTTCCCATGGACTAACTCAATGACTCCTCACAATTATCCTATGAGATAGGCACTATTACTCCCCTACTCTATAGATGAGGAAACTGAGGTACACAGTAAATACTGAAAGTCCATCCAGACTCCCAGTGTCTGAAGCTGCTTAGCAGGCATTTCCTCTGGGCACTTCTCCGAGCCCTTGTGTTACAGAGAGACACAGCCCAGGGAGAGAGGGGGCAGTTGCAGTCACACTTGTCCACGACCCAGCTGGGGCCAGGTCCTGCATTCCGGCCTCCCAGCCATGCTGCCTTCCTCAGAAAGGGGTGCTTCTGGGCTGGTTTGGCCACAGGGCTCATTACGAATGGTGCAAATTGAATGAAATAGCTGCTTGGTTACAAATTAATAACAGATTTGTTTGTCATTAAGGCAGCATTGTTTAATAAAATTAGTTCAGCTGAGCATAATTACCTTCATATAAAATTCTCCCTTAAAAATTACTTTGATAAATCTCAGCCAATTAGGCAGCATAAAGACTAGGGTGTGAGGTTTGGTACTGAGCTTAGGTTAGGTCCCTGCAGTGACGTCCCCTGGGCAAAACAGTTCAGTTCCTAAAGCTCTTGGATCATGTCCTCAGGGACCCCTTGGAGGCCCAGTGGAGAATATGTCACTCAGCTTCTCTAGGGCACAACCATAGAGGGCTTTTCCCCAATTCAAAACAAGGTTCCTCCTAAGGGGCCCTGCCTGCATTTCTCTTGTCACCCTTCCATCCTTTCCCTCTCCTGAACTTTGGATCTCCAGGTCATTTCTCTGTTCAGAGACTTTCCAAGGCTCCCTGCTGCCCATAAGGCACTATCTAAAATCTTGATCTTGTTATTCAGTGCCTTGCAAATCTGGCCTCATGCTAATTTAGGGAAAAGGATACCCAAACTGGGGACTAGGTGACTGCGGTCTTATCCAGTCTGGCCCTGGCCATGCTGGGGGTTCTCAGATAGGCAGCTTCAGCTGTGTAGGCTTCCATTACTCCCTTGAAAATGGAAACAGAGGTTTCCTCCTCAGGTGGTTGTGAGGATCACAGGAGAGGATGACTGTGGTTTTTCACACCCACAGACCTCTGCTGGGACCTCCCTTCTGACCCCAGCCGCAGCCTGTTTCCCTGGCCTGGACGCTCTGCTCACCGTCAGCTCTGGATTTCCTTGTTGCTGGGGCCACACAGTCCCTTCTGGAACACCCTTCCTCTTCCTCTCTGGTTATCTGGCTTAGGTTTTAGGGTTCAGTCAACATCCTCTGCCCTTTATACTTCTCCCACTTGCTCTGCTGGCCCCCAGCCTTCAGCCTGATCCCTCAGCCTGAACTTGAGGGTGTGTCCCAGCCCGAAGTAGAGATGGGTGGTGGAATCGTACCCCACAGGGTTAATTTACAGGGCCTTCCTCCTGCCTTTCCAATTTGATTCTAGTGTTAAGTCACTGTTTCAGAAATTTCCTAGGAAAATCTGCAGGAGACTGGAAAGATGCCTGCATGGGCAGGACTTCGGATGCAGGTCCACCTCCTTATTTACAGATGAGGACACGAGGCACGAAGCCACTTAGGGGCAAGGCCAGGGAGCCTGCACCAGCTGCATTTTCCATGGTTTCTTCTCTGCTCCAGCCCCTCTTTGCCCATCTCTGAGCCTGCTGGTCACTTTCTGAGCAACCCTGTTTTTACCAGGTGCCTGATGTCAGCCCCTGGGAGAATTTTCAAGCAGAAAAGGTCACATTGTATCCATAAATCTTTCCCGTGCAATTTACAGTCCCAAGATCTCCAGATGGCTCCACAGGAAGCCAGTGGAAAGTAAGGATGCTGGGTAGGGCGTGGTACCGCACAACTCCACAGTCGCTATTCATAGACTGTCACCCCTGGCCTTGCACAGCTGTACACTGCCCTGGCGCTGAGAATCAGGGGATGCAGGCTTGTGAAGGAAAGACCCAGCTGACACTGCAGGGATGTGGTTGAGAAAAGCAAGGACACAGGACTGGAACGAGGCTGAAGGGAAAGAGGACAGGCCGTTCTCCCAGAAAGCCCTGTGTGGGGCTTGTCACAGAACATGTGGGGCCTGCAGGACGTACCAACTCACTCTGGGGCTTTCAGCCTCAGTCTTCTCATGTGTAAAATGCTGAAAACAACATGTACTTTACAAGGCTGTGTAATGAGAAAATAGATGGAAAGTGCTTCAAAAGTAGAAAGAGAAATTCCAAAGCCAGTGCTGTCAAAGCCAATGACCAGGTGTCAGACAGACCACAGGGAGCCCCTCCCTCTGCTTAGAGCCTCTAGCCTGAGACGATGGAGAAGACCCTATTTCTGGTTGGAGTTCAGTATCCACCAGGAAGCTACAGGTCTGGGGACAGTGGTGTACGTGTTGTGGGGGTGGCGGGGCAGGGTGAGGGGACACACTGGTCTCACTTCCTCTGCAGAGAAAGGGGAGGATACTCCCTTTGGCTCTTGGTTCCCCCGCTTTCCCAGAGCCCAGTCTCCTGGGGTGGCCTCTCCTGAAAGGCCTCCCCAACCACCCAGCCAGTGGGCTTGGATAAAAGAGGGTGGGGGTGGGGGCAGCAGCAGTCAGGGACTGAAAAGTTCCAAAAAAATGGCCTGAGCGCCAGCCCCCTCCCCAGCCCCCAGGTCCCTCTAAAGCCCTTTCTGAAGGGAACCTCGGAGCTCTAATGAGTTGAGAGCTTTTATGGGAGCTCAGGCAAACCAATTAGGTTTGCTTAAAAATATTGTATTCATTAGCATGAAAATAAAGCTGAACTTTTTAGAGATAATTGCATCTTTTAAAATGTGGCAGTCTTTGTCTGGGCTTGTCTCATAAATATGCATGCTGCATAATCCTTTTGGAACCGTGGTGGCAATCACGGGTAACACAAATGCATCCAGGGTGTTAATATTCTGACAGGAGTGGGGCCTCTGGGGCAGGCGGTGCCACCACCGGCCCCGGAATCCCCAGCTGCAGCCGCACAGCTCACAGGACGGAGCGCAGTGCCGTGCTCTCCCCACACCACACGCCGGGGCTTCAGTTCTCAATCGCTCCTTTTGTGCTGATGTCTGCCAGGAGGTGCGCTGCAGGATCCTTGGGCTTGGCTGGAGATGCCAAGAAGCGGGGGCACAGCGGTGGAGCTGACTTTACAGCTGGGGAAATGGAAGCCCAAAGGGGTCAAGTGGGTTTGCCAAGGTCACCCAGCATGGATGGGGCCAGGATGGAGCCTAGTGTGCCGTCTCAGGCTGGGGCTCATTATCTGAAATCCAGCAAGGGTCTCTGCTGGAAAGGACAGTGTTTACATTCAGCAGGGAGGGGACGCGTTTCAGGTTGGTGAGCCTGGGTGGTTGGGGGAAGGGTTGGTGGCAATCAGCAGCTCTCCAAGCCACCCCAAATAAACATGCCCTTTACGTTCAAGCAGTTGGCTTGCTACGTCAATGTGGCTTTAAGACAAGTTCTAAACCACCCCCAGCCCAGTTGGGGGTGCCCCACAGCCCTGCTGGATAGAAATGCCTGAGCTGCCTATGTAGTCATTCACACCCTGCTCCCCTCCTTCCCTTCTTCCCAGGCGGAACAGCTTCATAAAATTAATATCCCACGTCTCTGTGAGACATGAGGACTGGCCGCCAGGGAAAACTGTGACTTCAGTGAAGTTTCCTTTTGCCAAATAATGTCTAAATTCTGGCTCTGACCTAGGCATCGAACTAAGCTGCACAGGGCCACAGGTAAGGCAGTGAGCCCAGGGGCCTGCTGCCCCGGCTACTCAGCCTCTGTGGGAGGCAGGCGCCCCTCAGCCAGCCGCCTGCGACCTGGCTCCCTGCAGAGCCCCCTGCGGGGGTGTGGGCATCAGCGGTGTGGCCAGACAAGCCACCTCCTGAAGGCTGGGTGGGATTTGGGCAGCTTCTGGGGAACAACTTGGACAAAGGGAGACCTAGGGTTTGGGCAATTTCTGAGCAGAGAGAGTTTTCTTTTCCACTTTCCAATCTTCCTTTAGAGACTCCTCTCCTCTGTCCGAGGGTCCTCAGCAGCCTCCCGGCTGTCCCTCTACCCACCTCCCTTTCCCGAGCGCCACTGTAAATGCACCAGGGTTCCAACATTACTAGGAAGCCATCCAAGTGTTCACCTTTGACTGGTGCAGTGGGAAAGTGCATCATGTTTATTTATAGCCTACCCACTTCTGTCAAAAATCTATTTGGTTAAATAAACCGCATGAAATTGCCACATTCAACCATTCTGGAATCAAATGGTGACTTGCACTTGTATGGAGGGTGTCCTGAGTACAGGTGCAGTACATGCGTGTCCCACTTAATCCTCAGGATGAACCCATGAGAGAGACTGTGACCACCATCCACTCCCATTGTACAGACAGGGAAGCCTAGGCAAAAAGAACTGAATTTCCCAGGTCTCAGGGAACTGGGCTTCAAGCCCAGGCTGTCTGTGCCACCTGGAAGTGCCCGAAAGACGAGACAAACGTGATTGAAGCTCACTGTGCAGAGGAAAGACCAACATGTAGTGAGGTAGTGGAAGATCACATGCCATAACTCAGACTGAGGGGAAGTTTGGCTGTTAAAGATGAAATATGATTCTGAGCTTCCTAAGAGAGGAGAATTGAGTGGGCAAGAGAGCCAGTGGGGTCACAGCCTTCTCACTGGCTCTAGGGAGGGTCCTGCCTATGCACCTGGGACGGCACCAGGACCACAGCACCATTTCCCTTAGGGGAATGCAGAACAGCACGAGGGACCTTCTGGCTTTAGTTTTTAGAGAAAGAGCAGAGGTAATAGTGGTGAAGGCCAAACTGTAATGTTAAGGGCAGAGATGGGTTTAGAGGCAGGACACCAAAGGCTTGATGTCAGGAATTCAAGTCCCTAATGATCTGTCTTAACACGTGGGTACAATCTAGAACACTGAGGAACAGACCTACTGTCAGCTCAGACTTCCAGTCCCCGTGTGCCACCAGCCTGGTGGGTGGCTCTCGGCCAACTAATTAGTTATAGCATTTCACCAAGGCTATAACCCCTGGAGCCTTCTTTCTTTGTTTAAAAATTCCAGAAGAATTAGCATGGTAATTATGGGGACTTTAAAAAAATACTGAAATTGATTGCTAATTTGTGGGAAGTCAGGTCTGAGTCCGTGAGATGTGGTTGGGCACTCCACTGAGTCCTCTCATCTCACTTCAGCACAGCTGATCTCTCTTGGTTCTTAGCATTCATTATAAATACCTTAGAAATTGGGAGGCGGGAGGAGTGATCAATAAGCAGCACAAGCCTCACACAACCAATGTGTCCTGAACATCTTTTCAGGTCCATACCTATGACACTTCCTCACACTTATAATCACAGGATAGTATTCTATGAAAGGCATGCACTATATTTGTTTGAAAGCAATACCTGTTTTTTGCTATTACCAATAATTCTGAACGATCAACATGGTACGTATACATTTGCAAATAATGTTTTGATAACATTGTGCATATACATTTACAGATAGTATTTTGTATGAGGACTTAAAAGAATTACTGCATTAAATGTATGTGTACTTAACATGTTACAGGGTTCTCTTAAGAGAAAAATCAGTTTATAGTTCTAATAAGTATATAAGCATGTCACTTCTCCAAGTCCTCTATATAAAACTGCCTATCATGTGGCCATTATTCTACATATTGAATATATATATATATATATAAAGATGTTATTCATTATTTTCAGAGAGAAGGGACGGGAGGGAGGAAGAAAGAGAGAGAAACATCAATGTATGGTTGCCTTTCACCTGCCTCCAGCTGGGGACCTGGCTTGCAACCTGGTTGCATGCCTCGACTGGGAATCGAAATCAGCAACTCTTAGGTTTGCAGGCTAGCACCAATCCACCGAGCCACACCAGCCAGAGTTATTGTTGATTTTATTTTATTTTTAAAGTTTTCTTTCTTTCTATTTTTAAATTAAATTTTATTGTTGTTGTATTACATCCATCTCCTTTTTAATCCCCTCTGTCCCCTTCCCCACCCACCTAATCCCCCCCAAAGTCAATCCCACTTGTCGTCCATGTCCATGGTTTTTCCATGCTAGTTCCTTGACTAAACTGCTTCCTTTCTTTGCCTCCTCCTCCCACTTCTCCCCTCCCTCCTGCCCACTGAAGGTCTTTTCATTGTATTCATGTATCTGGTTCTGTTATGCTTGATTGTTTGTTTTGTTCATTATTGTCCTGTAATGGGTGAGATCATATGGTATTTGTCTTTCACTGACTGGCTTATTTCACTAAGCATAATACTCCCCAGTTTCATCCATGTTGCAAAGGGTAGGAGTTTCTTCTTTCCTTCTGCTGTGTAGTATTTCATTGTGTAAATATAGCAAAGTTTTTTTTATCCAATCACCCACTCACTGATGGGTACTTAGGCTGTTTCCAGCACTTGGCTATTGTAAATAGTGCTGCTATGAACATAGGGGTACATAGGTTCTTATGAATTGGTGTTTCAGGGTTCTTTGGGTATAGTCCTAGTAGTGGAATTGCTGGACCAAAAGGCAGTTCCATTTTTAGTTTTTTAAGGACACTCCATACTGTTTTCCATAGTGGCTGCACCAGCCTACATTCCCACCAACAGTGCACCACGGTTCCCTTTTCCCCACATCCTTGCCAACACTTGTTTGTTGAGTTGTTAATGATTGCCATTCTGACAGGGGTGAGGTGGTATCTTATTGTGGTTTTAATTTGCATCTCTCTGATGACTAGCGATGTTGAGCATTCTTTCATATGCCTTTGGGCCCTTGTATATCTTCCTCAAAGAGTTGTCTGTTCAGGTCCTTTGCCCATTTTTTTTAAATGGGCTGTCTGTCTCCCTGGTGTTGAGTCCCATGAATTCTTTATGTATTTCAGATATCAAACCCTTATCTGAGGTATCATTGGCAAATATGTTTTCTCATATAATTGGTTCCCTTTTAATTTTGCTGGTGTTTTCTTTAGCTAAACAGAAACTTTTCAGTTTGATATAGTCCCATTTGTTTATTTGTTCTTTTATTTCCTTTGCCCTTGGAGAAGTACCAGTAAACATATTTCTGCTTAGGATATCTAAAATTTTATTCCTATATTTTTCTCCAGGACCTTTATGGTGACACTGCTTATGTTTAAGTCCTTTATCCATCTTGAGTTTATTCTGGTGTATGGTGTAAGTTGGTGGTCTAGTTTTATTTTTTTGCATGTTGCTGACCAGTTCTCCCAACACCACTTGTTGAAGAGACTGCTTTTACTCCATTTTATGTGCCTTCCCCCTTTGTTGAATATTAATTGACCATAGAGTCCTGGGTTGATTTCTGGGCTCTCTATTCTGTTCCATTGATCTATATGTCTATTCAACAGTACCAGACAGTTTTGATGACAGTAGCCTTGTAGTATAGTTTGATGTCTGGTATTGTGATTCCTCCTACCTTTTTCTTCTTTCTCAAGATTGCTGTGGCTATTCGTGGGTGTTTTTGGCTCCATATAAATTTTTGAAGTATTTTTTCTATTTCTGTGAAGTGTGTCATTGGTATTTTAATTGGAATTGCATTGAACCTATAGATTGCTTTGGGTAGCATGGACATGTTAATGATGTTAAATCTTCCCATCCATAAACATGGTATATGCTCCCATTTATTTGTATCTTCCTTAATTTCTTTCTTCAGTGTTCTGTAGTTTCCTTAGTACAGGTCTCTTACCTCCTTGGTTAAGTTGATTCCTAAGTACTTTATTTTTCTTGTTGTTATGCTAAATGGAATTTGTTTTCTAGCTTCTGTCTCTGATGTTTCATTATTGATATGCAAAAATGTTTTTGTTTTCTGAATATCGACTTTATATCCAGCTATTTTACTAAATTTGCTTATTAGGTCGAGTATGTTTTTGGTGGAGTCAATCAGGTTTTGTATATACACTATCATATCATCTGCAAATAATGACAGTTTGACTTCTTCCTTTCCAATTTGGATACCTTTGATTCCTTTTTCTTCTCTAATAGCTATGGCTAGAACTTTCAAAATGATGTTGAACAGAAGTGGAGAAGGTGGACAGCCTTGTCTTGTTCCTGATCTTGGGGAGAAAGCTTTTAGTTTTTGCCTGTTGAGTATGATGTTGGCTTCAGATTTCTCATATATGGCCTTTATTATGTTAAGGTATGCTCCCTCTCTTCCCATTTTGCTGAATGTTTTTATCATAAATAGTCACTGCACTTTATCAAATGCTTTTTCAGCATCTATTGATATGATCATATGGTTCTTGCCTTTCATTTTGTTGATGTAGCATATTACATTTATTGATTTGCGAAATGTTGTACCATCTTTGCATCCCTGGGATGAAACCCACTTGATCATGGTGTATGATCTTTTTAATGTATTGCTGGATCCAGTCAGCCAATATTTTTTTTTTTTTTTTTTTAATAATGAAGCCTCTCTGAACTTGCTTTTATTTATTTATTTATTTAAAAAAAAAGATTTTTTTTTTTTTTTTTATTATTTTTTTTAGAAAGAAGGGCAGGGAGAGAGGCAGAGAGGGAGAGAGACATCAGTGTACAGTTGCGTTTCACCTGCCTCCAGCCACAGACCTGACTGTGAGACTTGGTTTGCAACCTTGTTATGTGCCCTGGCTGGGGAATCGAACCTGCGACCTTTGGGTTCGCAGGCCGGCATCTTAACCACTGTGCTACCAGCCAGGGCCAGTCAGCCAATATTTTGTTAAGAATCTTAGCATCTATTTTCATCAGAGATATTGGCCTATAGTTTTCTTTCTTAGTTGTGTCTTGACCTGGTTTGGGGATAGGAATAATATTGGCCTCATAGAAAGAGTTTGGGAGTCTTCCCTCTTCTTGGGTTTTTTGGAATAGGTTGAGAAGGATATGAGTTAGTTCTTCTCTAAATGTTTGGTAGAAATCACCTGTGTAGCTATCTGGTCCGGGGCTTTTGTGCATTAGGAGATTTTTGATTACTTCTTCAATTCCACTAGTTGTTATTGGTCTATTCAGGATTTCTGCTTCTTCTGGATTCAGTTTTGGTATACTATACATTTTCAGAAATTTGTCCATTTCATCCAGGTTGTCATATTTCTTGTCATATAGTTGTTTGTAGTAATTTCTTACAATCCTTTGTATTCATGAAGTGTCAGTTGTGATTTCTCCTCTGTCATTTCTGATTCTGTTTATTTGGTTCCTCTCTCTTTTTCTTGATGAGTCTGGATAAGGGCTTGTCAATTTTGTTTACTTTTTCAAAGAAACAATTCTTGGACTTATTGATTTTTCAAATTGTAGTTGAGTCTCTAAGTTATTTAATTCTGCTCTGATCTTGATGATTTCCTTCCTTCTACTTGCTCCAGGCTTTGTTTATTGTTGCTCCTCTAGTTCTTGCAGTGTTATGGTTAAGTTGTTTGTATAAGCTTCTTCTATACTTTTTACATAGGCCTGCATTGCTATGAATTTCCCTCTGAGGACTACCTTTGATGTGTCCCATAGGTTTTGGGCTATTGTGTATTCATTGTCATTTGTTTCCAGAAATTTTCTGATTTCATTTTTGATCTCATTGTTAACCCATTCATTACTTAAAAGTGTGTTATTCAGTCTCCATGAGTTAGAGTGTTTTTTGTTTTTTCCCTTGAGGTTGGTTTCTAATTTCAAGCCATTGTAATCTGAGAAGATGCTTGGTATGATTTCGATTTTCCTGTATTTGTGGAGGCTTGTCTTGTGACCTATCTTTGAGAATGTTCTATGTGCATTTGAAAAGAATGTGTATTTTTCTTTGGGGTGAAAGTTTCTGTATATATCAGCTAGGTCCATTTCCTCTAGAGTGTTGTTCAATGCCTCAATACCTTTGGTGTTTTTTTTTGTTTGGAAGGTCTATCCATTGTTGATAATGGGGTATTAAAATCCCCCACTATGAGTGTGTTGCTGTCTACATTCTTTTTGAAGTCCTCCAAGATTTTCCTTATATATTTTGGAGCTCCTATGTTGGGTGCATATGTCTACCAGAGTTATATCTTCTTGATGGATTGTTCCCTTAAGTATTATGAAATGTCCTTCCTTGTCTTTTTTTATGGCCTTCATCATAAAATCTATTTTGTCTGAAATAAATATTGCTACTTCTGCCTTTTTTTCATGCCCATTTGCTTGATATATATTTTACCATCTCTTCACTTTGAATCTTTTGTTCTGAGGTACGTCAGTTTTTCTGATCCATTCAGCTACCCTAATGTCTTCTGATTGGTGCACTTAATCCATTTACATTTAAGGTTATTATTGATTGATACTTATTTATTGCCATTTTCCCCCTTTGTACCTGTGGTCCTCTCTGTCTCTCTCTGTTTCTTCATCTTTTTAAAGTAGACCCTTTAGCATTTTTTGTAGTGCTGGTTTGGTAGAGATGTATTCTTTTAGCCTTCTTTTGTCTGGGAAACTCCTTATTTCTCCTTCCATTTTGAATGAGAGCCTTGCTGGGTAGAGTATTTTTGGTTGCAGGCTTTTGTTTCCCATTTTTGGAATATTTTTTACCATTCCCTTCTGGCTTGTATTGTTCCTGTTGAATAATCATTTGATAACCTTATCAGAGCCCCCTTATATGTTATTTGCTGTTTCTTGAAGCTTTTAGGATTCTCTGTCTTTGAAATTTGCCATTTTCATGATGATGTGTCTTGGAGTGGGTCTGTTTGGATTCATCCTCATTGGAACCCTCTATGCTTCCTGAACTTGAGTAACGTTTTCACTCGTCATGTTAGGGATGTTTTCTGTCATTACTTTTTTGAACAGATTTTCCATTCCTTACTTCTCTTCTCCTTCTAGTATTCCTATGATATGGATATTATTGCAGTTCATGTTGTCTTGAACCTCACTTAAAACCTCTTCATTCTTGTTCAGCCTTTTTTCATTCTGCTACACTGTCTTGGAATATTTTTCTTTGTTTTCCTCCAGCTTGCTGATCTGATCCTCTGCTTCCTCTAGCCTGCTGTTGATTCCTTCTACTGTATTCTTCAATTCAGAAATTGTAATCTTCATTTCCTCCTGGCTCTTACTGATAGTGTCTATGTCCTTTTTAATGCTGGTGTAGTTCTCAATAAGTTCCTTGTAGTTTTCCTGAAGCTCTTCATAATTCCCCTGGAGTTTGTAGTTTTATTTGAGCTGGCTAAGCTCATTGAGCTCCTCTATCATCATTATTTTGAATTCCATATCTGATAGTTTGCTTGCTGCTGTTTCATTTAGTGATCTTTCTGGGGATTCCTCCTTTTCTTTTGGTGATGGACTGTTTCTTTTTCTCCCCATTTTTAGGTTTCATTGTAATCCAATCAGACTGTGATCAGCTGCCAGGCTAAGGAATTGCTAGGCTGGAAGGATTGATTTAGTTGTAATCCTATCAATCTGTGATCCACCGCCAGGCTCAGACGCTGTTTGGGGTGACAGACCGATTCAATTGTAAATCAATAAATCAGCTACCAAACTCAGGCCGTGCTGAGCTAGACAGAGGTTGAATTATAATCCAATGGATTGGCCACCAGCTCAGGTGCATCCTGGTGGGACAGATTCAGGTGTAAATCAATGAATCTGTGATCAGCTGCCAGGCTCAGGCACCACTGGGCTAGGCAGCAAGATCCAATTATAATCCAATGAATCTGTGATTGGTCACCAGGCTCAGGTGGCGCTGGGCTTGACTGAAAGATTCTATTGTAATCCAATGAATACCTGTGATCAACTGCCAGGCTAAGGGGCCACTGGGCTAGACTGAAAGATTCAATTGTAATCCAACGAGTTTGTGATTAGCCGCCAGGCCCAAAGGCCAGTAGGCAGGACAAACCAACTCAGTTGTGAACCAATGAATCCATGATCAGCCACCAGGCTCAGTTGTCATTGTGTGGGGCTGGCTATCTGACCCAGCTGTAAATCAGAGAGTTTGTAATCAGCCGCCAGGCCCAGGCACTGCTGGGTGAGAAATACCTCTTCAGGTGCCAACCATTGTATCTATGCTCAGACACAGCAGGGAGGAAGAGATTTATTTAGATGTAAATCAAAGAATTGTGATTAGGTGCCAGGTTCAGGCACCACTGGGCAGGGCAGGTTGCTTCCAGTGGCTGGGCTAGAGGGCCCTTGTATGGAAGCCCCTTAGCCCAGCGCAGTCCACTCAAGGTGTGGGTGATGAGTTAGCACCAGGATCCCCACAGTCACCTCCCCACTTCTCTCTTCCAAGCCACTGCCTCAAACTCTCCCTATGCATCTCCAGTCCTCTCTCCCCTCCCTCTACTGGAGCCCAGGGTAGGTGGGTGCCAATGTATTTTCATTGTGGTCACCCTAGTAGTTCTCTGTCTCCAGTGCTCTCAGGCCAGCAAACTCCATGGCTTCCCACCCTTCTCAGCTGGATGCTGCTCTGTTCTCTGCTGTGTTGCTGTAGCTGGGACACCCAGCTGGGGGACCAGAACCCACCCTTCTCAGGTGGAGCCCCCAGCTGCGTCCCTTCAGCTGCTGCCTCCAGTGGGGGCCCAGCCAGCCCTCTCTCGTTTCCATGACTCCTACCAGTCATGTTGTGATGAAGTGGCCTCTTCTGTTCTGTCAGTGGTTATAGGACCTCTTTCCAGCTGGTGTTCTGTTGGTAATTCCAGCTGACTTTTTCTCCAGAAAAGTAATTCCAGATGCAATCTGGGAAGAGCTTGGTGTAGCTCCACTTACTCCTCCGCCATCTGGCCTGAACTTTGCTATTGTTGATTCTAAAGAACTATCTGTTTATGATACATATTAACCCTTTGTCAGTTAGGTATATTGGTACAATTATTTCTCCTGGTCTTTTACTCGCCCTTTATCTTCACTTATAGATTATTTTGCCATGCAAAAAATTTACATTTTTATGTAATGAAATCTGTAATTCTTTTCCTTTATGGTTTCTGAGTTTAATGACTTTTGGCTTGAGTAAGAAGGCACCTTCCTCTCCAAGATTATAAAAAAATTTACCCCATATTTTTTGCTTTTTGAAAAAATAATTAAAAAATAGTATTTTGGGGGTAGAGGCATGAACTGGTACAGGTAGCACATAGCCATTGTTCCCTTCACCGCAGTGAACTTTTGGTTCTTTCTGCTGCATGAAGTATAATAGGGTTTCACTCTCTGTACTCCTTGTAGTTGGGTGGGGTCCTGTTCCTGGTCCTAGCCCAAGCATAATGATGGGGTTATGTTGCTGGGAGAGGCCTGAGTCAGGCCCCCTACCCAACCCAAGCTTGTCCTTCCTTGGTTCTTGTTTCATTAGCAAGACATGAACTGAAGTGAGAGACAACACATATAGTGGGAATGAGATGGCAAGCTTATTTATGAAACATATATGAGCATGAAGCTGCAAGCAGGCACCTGGTTGGTCTGAATGCTCCACGTATAGAGGAAATAAAGCTATTAGTTAAGTGTGTTGGTAAGTGTATTCTATATACTTGAGTACCTGGCTATAAGGGGGCATTCAGCTAATCTATGCCCTGACTATTGGGGTTCAGGGGTTATATACCTTAGTGAGCTTCTAAGTTCTCCCTCCCACTTCTAAACCTTGGGAATAATGTACAGCTAAAAGGCTTTCTTTCCCAGGTAGTAAAGGCTCTTTGTCTTAGTGAACTTGCTACAGAGGCTCCCTTTCCCAGCACAGAGCCTCAGGGACTCCCCCGCTCCTGTGCTATCCCTGTTTGTGATGCTCGGGACATCTGGCAATCTTACAGGACCAGGTTCAGGACTGCTGAGTCAACTGGTGAGATGCGTCTCCTTCCTCCTCCCTGCCTTAGTTTACTACCTATCCTACCTGATGGTCACTTCAGCCCTGAGTATTTAGTGTCTAATGCAAGACCTCTCAGCTCATGTCCAGACCTTCCCTGAGAGGGTGGCTGCTTCATCAGCTGCTGCTGTGTGAGCTTACTGAGCATAGCTGCCCATCAACCTGCCGGGGACATCTGACCTGAGCAGAAATCAGTCTTCAGTGTGTTGGTCACTGAGAGTTGGGGCCAGTTGATCACCACCACACAGCATATCCTATCTGGGCTGATACCAGATGGGATGTAGCTTTTGCTTTTTTCCCACATGGACGGCTGATTGTTGAATTTTCATTTTTAAAAAATGACCCGTCTTCCTCTGCTTATATAAAATGTCACGTTTATTTTGTATATCTGTTATATACGCAGGTATATATCTGGACTCTTTAATCTGATCACCAATCAGTTTGCCTACACTTCTACCGGAATCAACTTTATAACGTATTTTGATATTTTGCAGAGAAGGCTTTCAAGCTTATCTTGCTTTCTCTTATGAATTTACTCTTTAGACCAATGTTAAAATTATAGTTCAAGTTTCATAAAAACATCCTTAGAATATGGATTGAAATTGCATTGCATTTATATGTTACTTGAAGGACAATTTCTGACTTTACATATGGAAACTTACTCTTATTTTTCATGCATTAATCCAATTATACCTTTGAGAAATATTTTCTGAGCTCCTACTGGATGCCAAGCATTTTGCTGGCACCAAGGATAAAAGATGAGCGGGGCAGTTGGTGCCAGCCAGGCTCACAGTCTGGTGGGAGGTGGGCAGGACCATTGATGACAGGCCTTGGGGGCAGACACAGGCAGGGGAAGGGTGAAAGCAGGAACACCCAAAGACAGGATGGAATGAAACTCTGTCTCCCAGTTTGAAGGGGAGTTAGCCAGAGAAAAGGCTTACCAGGCAGAAGTAAGTGTATGGCTGAAGGTTCCAGGTGGGTATGTGCCGGGAGAGGAGGAGGAAGGTGAGAACTGTCTCATGCTGCATGTGATGCGATGTTAAGGGGTTTGGGCTTAATCCCCAGAATAATAGGGTGCTGCTGACAGATTTTAACTGGGACTGACCCTGGGGCCTTAGTGTGGCCTATAGTTGGGGCACTGTCTACTCATTTAGCCAAGGACAGGAATCCCACATCTCCTATATTTAATCACTTCGTTAGCCAGGGGAGCACAAACCAACCCAAGAGATCAAATGGCTAAGAAAAAAGGACTGAGGCCTAGAAAGAACTAACTTTTATTGAACACCTACTATGTGCCAAGAGTTTTTAAAGTATAGTCTTGATGTTTTCAGTATACGGTCAGATGTTCAGTAATACAAAACCTCATGGTAACAAGGTTCTGCAGGTATGATTCCCATTTTACAGATAAGACAAACTAGGTTTAGAGGGCAGAGGTGATTTCCCCCACATCCCAAAGCCAGCTAGCAGCAGAGCTGGGACTGTAGAGCAGGCCTTCACACTTCCGAATCTCAGAGACTTTCCGCCCCTCCACAGCTGCGTCTCCTTATAAAAAGGAGCTAGTTCTCAGCCTGGGGGTGGGAGGACAGGCAAGGCTCCTTCTGGGCCAGGTTTTATTTAATTTTCCATTAGTAGGTGTCAACTGTGAAGTAGTCAGAAATGCTAAAATAACAGCTTAAAAACATGGGAACAGAAATGGAAATGTAATTTTAGTGTGCCTCACCATCCCCCTCCTGAAGATAAGTGCTGCTTATGGAGTATCTGTTACAGAAATGTAACACTTAAGGACCAAACTCACAGGAATTGCTGGTGATGTGCAATTTAGCAACTTGGGCTGTTAAAGGAGAGAGGAGGGGGGAAAACCTTCACAGGCAGAAAATTGAAAACAAAAGGAAATGAAGAAAAAAAAGCAACATAGCATTCTTGCCTTTGGTTGTAGTTCCTCCTAATGGCCTGGGAAATAGCTTGTTGGATTTTTAAAAAAAAGAAAAGAAAAAAAAAAGTCTTGCCTAGGGTGCTTTGGATGGAAAAGGAGATTGGATTTAGCCAGGCATCAGGGCCTTTGACAGGTGCTTTAGCCAGGGCTCACTCAGCACCTACATGTGCCTACAGGGGGGTGCTGCCCCAGGGGCTTCAGGATTAAAGGCCAGCATTCCTCTCCCAAAGGATTTGCTGTTTGAATTTAGATGAGACACCCACAGGTATCAGGAAGTGATAGTAGAAATGCAGAACAAGAACAGAGATGCAGAGATGTGTGGAACAGGTCTCAATCTGAGGGAAGGAGTGGGTACAGCTTGGGTCTGAGTGGGCTGAGGGAGGTGACAGGGGGACGGCACAGGGAGTAGGGAGATCGGTGTTCCAGTCTCAGTTCTGGCCCTGATTTTCTGTGTGAATTGGGACCAACCATTTCCCCTTGCTGAGACCCAGATTTATCACATGTCAAGTTGTGGAAGTTAATCACATGGTTTCTAAGGCCCCGCCCAGTAGGTCTTGACACCTACAATCTTGTGACTTAGAATTACTAGGAAGATTCTTCCAGTTGCCAGTAACAGAAATCCATCTGTAACCAGATTATCAGAAATGAGGCATTATTGGTTTAGGTCATTGTAAAGTCCAAAGGTGCATGAGGATCAGCTATGGTTGGATCAGGGAATCAACAAAGGGTTCCTTTGGCTGGTCTCCCTCCTTTTTCACCCCCTAGTTATGCTTTCTTCCCTCTGTGCCCACTTGTCTTTCTGTAAGGAGATGATACTTTTTTTGATAGATCCAATGTGCTAGCCCATCTAGACCTCAGGGAATAGATTTCTTCCAGAAAAGAGGGCTTCAGGTGCCAGCTGAAGGGGGATAGGACCAATGGCAGGCACAAGTGACAGATGATCTCTACATGGGCCTTAAATTTATTTCAGGTTCAGGTAGAAGAAGTGCCGGAGGGAGGGGCCTTCTAGGAGAATTGCAGAGTCAAAGCCATGCCACAGGTGTGGCCAGAACCTTTGTGGGGCCCAGGGCAAGAGCCCAAATGGAGGTGACAGACCACATGCCTAAATATTAAAAAGTCATAACTCACGCTTCCAATCTGTTCAGAGGTTTTTCTGATTATCTGGATGCAGGCATTTTCATAATGACCTGAAGGCAGGTTCCTATTCAGGATTTTCAGAATCCTTTGAATTTTGAACCAGAAAGCAGAGAGAGCCCCTCTTTTCCCACCCCCGACTCCATCCCATACCAACCACAGCGCACACATCCAACCTGAGCACAGCCCTTGTCCATAGCTGGCCTGGGTGTGTGTACTGACCCTGTTTCCCTGCAGGGGTCTGGCCTGGGGGCATTTGAGCAGTGAATTCTGTGACTCTGAATGCTGGCATGTTACAGGGAGGGGGTATGTGGGTTACAGTGGGCACGTCCTTCTGGCCCCATAGACTGCTTGCTTGGGGGAGAGGGGTGTGTCCAGAAGAGGGTCCCCCATATGTTGGCCAGGTCCAGAGCAGAGAACTCCTTTCCCAGGTCTAGGCCTGGTACTGATTGGGGCCCTAGGAGTGGATGTGTTCCTGGAGTCACAGATGAGAGTGAAATTAGGATGAAAAAGCTGCGAAATGAAAGTGAAAATATATCTGGGCTTGAATGAAGGTGGCGTTGAACTTTAGGCTACAGACATTGGACCTGTTCCTGTGCACAATGGGGAACCTTGGGGTGTCTGAGGAGGAGGGTGGCAGGCCTGAAGCCAGCTCAAAGTGACCCCACATTCAGGAATGCTCCTTCTCACCGGACCTGGGTACTTGCAGGTGCAACTTCCTGCATCCACATTATCCTTCACCAGGGCTTCTTGAGACTGAGCTTTGCTGTGAATTCCCACCCCCACCCAGACCCGGTAGTTCTTGCCTTGGACTCCCAGAGTTTTCTTCATCAGAGAGCACCCCTGTGCACTGGGTCTCATTCCTCTAGCGTAGGGTCTTTCTTAAAGCAGGGCCTCAAAATAATGGTGAACAGAAGGAGATTACAACAAGAAATATCAGGGAGGTGGGGTTAAAAGAGAGCACTTTATAGAGCATATCTTATGTACTTACCTCCTCAGAGTCTTGGTTTCTAGCTCCCAGTGCCCTTTAAAAACACGTGTAGAACCCGGCTACCTTCACCACCTCTATCATAAGCAGCTGGTGCCAGCAGCCACTATCCTTGCTCACTGGATTACTGCGATCTCTCCTAATTGCCTCCCTTCCATCTCTGTTTTCGTTTTTTAAAAAAGATTTTAATTTTTATTATTTTGAGAGAGAGGGGAAGCGAGAGAGGCAGAGAGGGAGAGAAACATCAATGTATGGTTGCCTTTCATCTGCCTCCAGCTACAAACCTGGCTGGAGACCTGGCTTTCAGCCTAGTTATGTGCCCTGGCTGGAAATCAAATTAGCAACCGATTGCTTCGCAGGCCAGTGCCTTATCCACTGTGTCACCAGCCAGCGCCCTCTATCTTTTTTCAATGCAGCAGCCTGGTAAATGTTAGAGCAAGTCACCTTTCACTCAGCATAAATGCCAAAGTCCTCGAGGATGCGGGGCAAATGGAACCCTCATACACTGTTGGTGGGAATGCAGGCTGGTGCAGCCACTGTGGAAAACAGTATGGGGTTTCCTTAAAAAACTAAAAATGGAACTGCCTTTTGATCCAGCAATTCCACTATTTGGACTATACCCAAAGAATCCTGAAACACCAATTCATAAGAACCTATGCACACCTATGTTCATAGCGGCACTATTTGTAATAGCCAAGTGCTGGAAACAGCCTAAGTGCCCATCAGTGGATGATTGGATCAAAAAACTTTGGTACATTTACACAATGGAGTTCTATATAGCAGAAAGAAAGAAGGAACTTGTACCCTTTGCAACAACATGGATGGAACTGGAGAGTATTATGCTTAGTGAAATAAGTCAGTCAGTGAAGGACAAATATCATATGATCTCCCCCATTACAGGACAATAATGAGCAAAACTAACAACAAGCAAAACAGAACCAAGTATATGAATACAAGGAATAGGCCTTCAA
>PVIW01004065.1:0-144418 GCA_004026585.1 Noctilio leporinus | reverse complement strand
AAGACAAATAACATACAAAGGGGCTCCAATAAGGCTATCAAATGATTATTCAACAGAAACAATTCAAGCCAGAAGGGAATGGCAAAAAGTATTTCAAGTCATGGTCAACAAAGGCCTGCAACCAAGAATACTCTACCCAGCAAGGCTCTCATTCAAGATAGAAGGAGAAATAAGGAGCTTCCCAGACAAAAAAAAGACTAAAAGAATACATCTCTACCAAACCAGCATTGCAAGAAATGCTAAAAGGTCTGCTTTAAAAATAAGTAAATAAATAAAATGAAGAAACAGAGAAAGCCAAAGAGGAATACAGATACCAAAGGATAAAATGGCAATGGATAAGTATCAATCAATAATCACCTTAAATGTAAATGGATTAAATGCACCAATCAAAAGACATAGATTAGCCGAATGGATAAGACAACATGACCCACATATATGCTGTCTTCAAGAGACCCACCTCAGAACAAAAGATCAACACAGATTGAGAGTGAAGGGATGGAAAAATATATATCAAGCAAATGGACATGAAAAAAAAGCTGGAGTAGCAATACTGATTTCAGATAAAATAGATTTTACAATGAAGGCCATAAAAAGGGACAAAGGTGGACATTTCATAATACTTAAGGGAACAATCCATCAAGAAGAAATAACTCTGATAAACATATATGCACCCAACATAGGAGCTCCGAAATATATAAGGAAAATCTTGGAAGACTATAAGAAAGACATAGACAGCAACACACTAATAGTAGGGGATTTTAATAGCCCACTATACACAATGGACAGATCTTCCAAACAAAAAATCCCCAGAGATGTTGTGGCATTGAACAACACTCTAGAGGAGATGGACCTAACTGATGTATACAGAGTCTTTTACCCCAAAGAAGCAAAATACACATTCTTTTCAAATGCACATGGATCATTCTCTAAGATAGACCACATGCTATGTCACAAGACAAGCCTCCACGAATACAGGAAAATTGAAGTCATACAAAGTATCTTCTCAGATCACAATGGCTTGAAACTAGAAACCAATCTCAAGGGGAAAAACCAAAAATTCTCCAACTCATGGAGACTGAATAACATGCTTTTAAGCAATGAAGGGGTCAACAATGAGATCAAAGATGAAATCAAAAAGTTCCTGGAAACAAATGACAATGAACACACAAAAGCCCAAAACCTATGGGATACAGCAAAGGCAGTTCTCGGGGGAAATTTATAGCAATACAGGCCTTCCAAAAAAGGTTACAAGAAGTTTATAAAAAAGACCTAACCACAAAGCTGCAAGAACTAGAGGAGCAACAACAAACAAAGCCCAGAGCAAGTAGAAGGAAGGAAATCATCAAGATCAGAGCAGAACTAAATAACTCAGAGATTCAAACTACAATTTGAAGAATCAACAGGTCCAGGAGCTGGTTCTTTGAAAAATAAACAAAATTGACAAAACTTTATCCAGACTCATCAAGAAAAAGAGAGAGAGGACCCAAATCAACAGAATCAGAACTGAAAGAGGAGAAATCATGACTGATACCTCAGAAATACAAAAGATTGTAAGAAATTACTACAAACAACTATATGACAAAAAAATATGACAACTTGCATGAAATGGATACATTTCTGGAAATGTATAATTACCAAAACTGAACCCAGAAGAAGCAGAAAGCCTGAATAGGCCAATAACAATTAGTGAAATTAAAGAAGTAATCCAAAATCTCCCAAAGCACAAAAGCCCTGGACCAGATGGCTATCCTTCTCAAACTATACCAAAAAATTCAGGAAGAGGGAAGACTCCCAAACTCTTTCTATGAGGCCAATATTATTCTAATCCCCAAACCAGGGCAAGATGCAACTAAGAAAGAAAGCTACAGGCCAATATCTCTGATGAACATAGATGCTGAAATTCTCAACAAAATATTGGCCAATCGGATTCAGCAGTATATTACAAAGATCATATACCATGATCAAGTGGACTTCATCCCAGGGATGCAAGGATGGTACAACATTCGTAAATCAATCAATGTAATACACCACATCAACAAATTGAAAGATAAAAACCATATGATCATATCAATAGATGCTGAAAAAGCATTTGATAAAGTGCAGCAACCATTTATGATCAAAACCCTCAGCAAAATGGGAATAGAAGGAGCATACCTCAACATCATAAAGGCCACCTACGAGAAACCTGAAGCCACCAACATCATACTTAACAGACAAAAACTGAAAGCTTTCTTCCTAAGATCAGGAGCAAGACAAGGCTGTCCACTTTCTCCACTTCTATTCAACATTGTCTTGGAAGTTCTAGCTATAGCCATCAGAGAAGAAAAAGGAATCAAAGGTATCCAAATTGGAAAGGAGGAAGTCAAACTGTCATTATTTGCAGATGGTATGATAGTGTACATACAAAACCCAATTGGCTCTACCAAAAACTTACTCAACCTAATAAGCAAATTTAGCCAAATAGCTGGGTATACAGAAAATCAAAAGCACTTTTGTATACCAATAATGAAACAACAGAAATAGAAGCAAAAAACATATCCCATTTACCATAGCAACAAGAAAAATAAATTACCTAGGAATCAACTTAACTAAGGAGGTAAAAGACCTGTACTCAGAAAACTACAGAACAATGAAGAGAGAAATCAAGGAAGATACAAATAAATGGAAGCATATACCATGTTCATGGATGGGAAGAATTAACATCATTAAAATGGCCATACTACCCAAAGCAATCTACATATTCAATGCAATCCCAATTAAAATACCAATGACAGACTTCACAGAAATAGAAAAAATACTTCAAAAATTTATGTGGAGCCAAAAATGCCCACAAATAGCCACAGTAATCTTGAGAAAGAAGAATAAGGTAGGAGGAATCACAATACCAGACTTCAAACAATACTACAAGGCTACTGTCATCAAAACAGCATGGTACTGGCATAAGAATAGACATATAGATCAATGGAACAGAATAGAGAGCCCAGAAATTAACCTAGGACTCTATGGTCAACTCATATTTGACAAAGGGGGAAGGAACATCCAATGGAGTAAAAACAGTCTCTTCAGCAAATGGTGTTGGGAGAACTGGACAGCAACATGCAAAAAGATAAAACTAGACCACCAACTTACACCATACACCAGATTAAACTCAAGATGGATAAAGGATTTAAACATAAGCAGTGCCACCATAAAGATCCTGGAGAAAAATATAGGCAGTAAACTTTTGGATATCTTATGCAGAAATATGTTTACTGATACTTCACCAAGGGCAAAGGAAATCAAAGAACGAATCAACAAATGGGACTAAATCATATTGAAAAGTTTCCGTTCAGCTAAAGAAAATATCAGCAAAATTCAAAGGGAACCAACTGTATGGGAAAGCATAATTGCCAATGACACCTCAGACAAGGGTCTAATCTCCAAAATATATAAAGAACTAATGCGACTCAACACCAGGGAGACAGACAGCCCAATTAAAAAATGGGCAAAGGACCTGAGCAGACAACTCACTGAGGAAGATATACAAAGAGCCCAGAGGCATATGAAAGAATGCTCAACATCACTAGTCATCAGAGAGATGCAAATTAAAACCACAATAAGATACCACCTCACACCTGTCAGAATGGCAATCATCAGCAAATCAACAAACAACAAGTGTTGGCGAGGATGCGGGGCAAAGGGAACCCTCGTACACTGTTGGTGGGAATGCAGGCTGGTGCAGCCACTGTGGAAAACAGTATGGGGTTTCCTTAAGAAACTAAAAATGGAACTGCCTTTTGATCCAGCAATTCCACTACTTGGACTATACCCAAAGAACCCTGAAACACCAATTCATAAGAACCTATGCACACCTATGTTCATAGCAGCACTATTTACAATAGCCAAGTGCTGGAAACAGCCTAAGTGCCCATCAGTGGATGATTGGATCAAAAAACTTTGGTACATTTACACAGTGGAATTCTATATAGCAGAAATAAAGAAGGAACTTGTATCCTTTGCAACAACATGGATGGAACTGGAGAGTATTATGCTTAGTGAAATAAGCCAGTCAGTGAAGGACAAATATCATATGATGTCACCCATTACGGGACAATAATGAGCAAAACTAACAATAAGCAAAACAGAACTAAGTATATGAATACAAGGAATAGGCCTTCAGTGGTCAGGGGGAAAGGGGTTGGGGGAAGGGGGAAGGCAGAGGCAAGGAAGGGGAGCAGCTTAGACAAGAACTTAGTATAAAGGAACCGTGGACATGGACAACAGGTGGGATTGACTTTGGGGAGAATGGATGGGTGGGGAGAGGGACAGAGGGGAACAAAAAGGGGATGGATGTAATACAACAACAATGAAATTTTTTAAAAATTAGGGTAGTCAAAAGGCAGAACCATTTTTTAATTTTTTGAGGTATCTCCATACTGCTTTCCATAGTGGCTGCACCAGTCTGCATCCCCACCAGTAGTGCTCGGGGGTTCCCTTTTCTCTACGTCCTTTCCAGCACTTGTTGTTTGTTGATTTATTGATGATAGCCATTCTGATAGTTGTGAGATGATACCTCATTCTGGTTTTACTTTGCATCTCTCTGATAGTTAGTGATGCTGAGCATCTTTTCATATGTCGATTGGCCATCTGTATGTCCTCTTTGGAGAGGTGCCTATTCAGGTCCTTTGCCCATTTTTTAAATTGGATTATTTGTTGTTGTTTTTTTAGTGTTGCATTTTGTAAGTACTTTATAAATTTTGAATATTAACCCCTTGTCAGATGTATTGGCAAATATGCTCTCCCAATTCATGGGTTGCCTTTTTATTTTGTTGATGTTTTCCTTTGCAAAAACTTTTTAATTTGATATAGTCCCATTCTTTTTTTCCCCTTGCCTGGGGAGGTAGATCTGATGAAAGATTGCTGCAAGCAGTGTCTGAGATTTCGCTGCCTATGTTTTCCTCTAGGATTTTTATGGTTTCAGGTCCAACATTTAAGTCTTTGATTTATTTTGAATTTTTTATTGTGTGTGGTATAAGAAGGTTTCATATTTCTGCATTTATCTGTTCAATTTTCACAACACTGTTTATTGAATAAACTATCTTTAGCCCATTACTTGCTTCCTCTGTCAAGTATTAATTGACTATAAAAGTATGGGTTTACCATGGACATGGACAACAGGTGGGATTGACTTTGGCGGAAATGGGTGGGTGGGGAGGGGGACAGAGGGGAGCAAAAAGGGGATGGATGTAATACAACAACAATAAAATTAAAAAAAAAAGTATGGGTTTATTTCTGGACTCTCTATTCTGTTTCATTGATCTGTGTGTCTGTTTTTATGCCAGTACTATGATGTTTTGATTACTATGGTCCTATACTATAGTTTGATAGTAGGTAGTATAATTCTTCCACTTTGTTCTTCTTTTTCAGGATCACTGTTGCTATGTGGGTCCTTTTGTGGTATGATATAAATTTTTGAAATAATTTGTTCTAGTCTGTGAATCATGTCATTGGAATCTTGATAGGTATTGCCGTGAATCTATAGATTGCTTTGGATGGACATTTTAATAATGTTAATTCTTCGTGTTAACATGGTATATGCTTCCATTTATTTGGATCTTCATTTTCTTCAGTGTTTTATAATTTTCCAAGTACAGATCTTTTACATCCTCGGGTAGAGTTGGATTTATTACTAAGTATTCTATTCTGGGAATATATCTGAAGAAACCCACAACACTTAATTCAAAGAACATAAGCACTCTTATGTTCATTGCAGCATTATTTACAATCAGCAAGATATGGAAGCAGCCCAAGCGTCCATCTGTAGATGAGTGGATAAAACAACTGTGGGACATTTACACAAGGAAATGCTACTCAATTGTAAAAGAAAAAGAAAATTTTACCCTTTGTGACAGATGAACCTGGAGAACATTATGCGAAGTGAAATAAGCCAATCAGAGAAAGACAAATACTATATGAGTTCATTTCTATCTGGAATCTAATGAACAAACTGAACTAGAAGGAAAATGGAGACCAACTCATAGATAGAGAGCAGGATGACAGCTGTTGGTGGGGGAAGGTTTGGGGGTGGAGGGATTGAGCGAAAAGGAAAAAGTGCTCATGAACATGGACAGCAGTGTGGTGATTACAAGGAGAAGGAGCATATAAGGGGGTTAAATGGTAATTGAAAAAATTCAGTTCAGAAAAGCAGTAAGTAGACAAGTCAAAAAAAATCGGGGCAGTGATAACAAGGAGAGGTTCTCAAAAGTATTAAAAGGCTCTATACCTTGAGTGACACACAGGTAGTTGTTTTATTACTGTTATGTATTTCCTACATATGTTTAGGTGTTATTTACTCTTTTGTATACTTGAAATATTTCATAATTCAAGAAACTGGATTATGTGGAAGTGTTAGGCCCATATTTCTACACAGCTGCAGCTGACTGGAGCTCAGTCTTAGCTGCCTCCTTCAGAAGCTACACAAACTTTGTAGCTTATTTAAGTCCTTAACTGCCTACTGTCTTCTCCTCCTATTCCCCTGGCCCAGCATCTCTCGATCATTTTCAGTAGCATTTGTGCGTTTGACATCCGGCCTTTGCATGTGAGGTGATACAGCCTGCTGGAAAATCAGCATTGTGTTTTCTGCAAGAATGTAAGTAAGGATGTGTAGACCACTCATGTTGTGTGCCATGGGAGTAATTTCTGTGGGTAAGAAATTCTTCTCAGGGGTACATGTATGTGCCAGGAATAATTCTCTTGACTAAGTAGTCAAGTCTTCTGAATGCTGTGAATCTTGTCACTGATCATTTGTTCCTCTTTGCCTTGGCTTCTAGGAAGCTCAGAGGCGAATATGGGCTCATTTTTAGCTAAAAGGGAGATACTGTGACATGTATTTTCATTTGTAACCTTTCTATTGGCTTCATCTGTTCTCCCGTTTCTCTTTTTTTTTTTATGTCCTTATGTAATTTTAAAATACTATTCTATAATATAAATGTTTATGATAAGTGACCATATTCAGTTTTGGAAAAAGAGAGGATATAAATTAAGACTCTCATTTTAGGGTTTGTGAGAACACTTTGGAAAGCTGAGCTTTATCCAGAATTATTTTATTCACAAAGCTGCCTTGATCATCTATTTCAGCCATGTGAGTTACTAATTTTCCAAGAATGAGAATATAATTAAAATACACTTAACACTAAAATGCAACTGAACATAATTTGATCTTCGATAATTTAGAAAGCAGTTAAGGAACTTGCCATTCCTCATGGCCATAATTACGAACATCAATTATCATAGTGTGACACTATAAAAAAAATACTGGTTATTTCAGCTTTCTGATTATTTGAAATCTGTAGGAACTAGAATTTAGAGTCTCTGCATGTAGTGTATATATAGGTCTTTCAAGCCCCTACATATGAGTAGTTCATATATGATTTTACAGCTGGAGTATTAGAAAAGGAAGGCAGGTGGGTCATGGTGGAAAGAGCTTGGTTCTCCAGACATGTACCAGGTACTGCCTACCATGTGCTGAGTGTTGGAAAAGTCTTGGCCTGTTGGTTTGATGCAATATTCAGAGATGTAAATAGATATCATTTTTTAAGTTGATGAATGCCTTGTCAGCACAGATTGGTCTCTTATTTCAGCATAAAGGAAATTGTGTAGGAGTCACTGTGCCAGGAAAGAGCACATCCTTTGGGAGGCAGAGTGTGAGGGGATCGGGGGGTGGAAAGGCCTAGGAAGGCCTAAAGCAGCCTGGTTTGTTTAAGGGGCTTTTTTTCCCTGTCCTATCCTCATGCTGATAGTGGAGATGGTTGTGATGGTGGAGGAGCTGGTGCTGTTGATGGGGGTGAGGTGATGGGGGAGGTGGTAGGGGGAATGCTGATGCTGGTTTCAGTATTTATTGAGCATTTCTGTGCCAGGCACTGTGCTGAGTACTTTACTCCTACTATCTCATTTAATCATTATGGCAGCCCTATGAACGTAGATATTTTTTGTGTTTGCCATTTTATTCATTTATTTAAATGTAAGTATAACTGCTATATAATATTATATTAGTTACATTAGTTTCAGCTGTACAATATAGTGATTTGACATTTTTATATCTTACAATGTGATCACTAATTCTAGTAATTATCTGTCACCATATGAACTTATCACAATATTATTGGCTATATTCCCCTTCACCTTTTCACTATTCTCCTGCCCCTTCCCATCTCGTACTCATCCCTTTGGTTCCGGTTTCTGTATAAGTCTGTTTTTATTTGTTCATTTGTTTTCTTTTTCTTAGATTTCCCATATTTGTCTGTCTGACTTCATTTAGCATAACACCTTCTAGATCCATCCATGTTGTCATAAATGGCAAGATTTTATTTTATTTTTTATGGCTGAATAACATTCCATTGTGTTAAGGTATATATTTACCACATTTTTAAAAATCCATTTGTTAGTGGATACTTAGGTTTCTTCCATCTCTTGGTTATTGTATATAATGCTGCAATGAATATATGGGTGTATATGTCTTTTCTATTTAGTGTTATGGGTTTCTTCGGATAAGTACCCAGAAATAGAATTGCTGGGTTGCATGGTAGAGCTCTTTTTAAAAACTTTTTGAGGAACTTCCATACTGTTTCCGTAATGGCTGCAGCAATTTACATTCTCACCAACAGGGTACTGGAGTTCCCTTTTCCTGACATCCTTGTCAGCACTTGCTATTTGTTTATGTGTTTGCCATTTTATAGTTGAAGGAACTGAGGCATTAAGTGAAGTATTATACGTTCCTCAAGAGATGGGAGTGAGGAGAGGTGCCCAGGCCTGGGTCGGGGCTCATTCCCTCTTCTCCATCAGATCTATTCCCAGATAGTCACTTCTTAGAGAACCTTTCCCTGACCACCATACTTTACCCCAGCTTTTTTATTGACCTGCAACATACATAAGTTTATTAATTTATTTATTTTAAAGATTTTTTTTTTAATTTATTATTTTTAGCGGGGTCGGGGGAGGGAGAGAGGCAGAGAGGGAGAGAAACATCGATGTATGGTTGTCTTTCACCTGCCTCCAGCTAGGGACCTGGCTGGAGACCTTGCTTGCAACCAGGTTATGTGCCCTGGCTGGGAACTGAACCAGCGACCTTTGTGTTCACGGGCCAGCATCTTATCCACTGTGCCCCCAGCCAGGGCTAACATACGTAAGTTTAAAGGGTACCATATGATTTGATCATGTATATACATATATATTGCAAAATAATTATGACAATAAGGTGAGTTAACAGCTCCAACCCCTCACGTAATTACTGTTTCTTTTTTTGTGGTGAGAACACTTGAGGTCTCCTCTGTTAACAACTTTCAAATATAAAATAGAGTACTGTTATAGGCACCATGCTTTACATTAGAAACTTAGAACTTAGTCATTTTTATAACTTGAAGTTTCTATTCTTTGACCAACATGTCCCCATTTCCCCCCACTGCCCAGCCCCTGGTAACCACTCTACTCTCTGCTTCTATGAGGTCAGCGCTTTTTGATTTCACATGTAAGTGACATCATACAGCATTTGTCTTTCCCTCTCTGAATTACCTAATAAGGTCCATCCATATTGTTGTGCAAGTCAAGATTTTCTTATTTTTTCTGTCCATTCTATTTCAAACTGATCCCCTCACTCCCATGGTCAACTATGTCTATTTCTTTTTTCCATATTAGTTTTATTTTTCCATATTAGTTTTATTTCTATTTACTGTGTCTTGCATCTACTCTGTTCATGGTGTGTACCCACTGGAATGTAAACTCCAGGAGGGCAGGCGTTTCGTCCCTTCTGGTCACAGCTGTGTCCCCAGTACCTTGACCAGTGCCCCGCATGTGGTGACACTGACTGGGGAGCTGTGCTTTCTCCGCTTCCTATGGAAAGGTGGGCCCAGAGTCACCAGGGCATTTCACTGCTAAGAGAAATCACACATCTGGATTTTTTCTGAAATCTTAACTTCAAAATGTTGCTAACTGATTTTAATTGTGAACACTTGTTGAGTCCAACAAACCACATTTGCTTGCTGAGTTCAGCTTGCCAGCTACTCACATGCTTCCCTCTGTCAACCTGGTAGAAGCACCTAATGACTTTCTAAGCAGAGGCGTGACCAGATGAGATTGACACTTTCTGAAGATAAACTGCAGCAGCGAAAATCAGGACTGAAAATCAGGACTGGAGCAGGCTAGGCTGCGGCTAGGCTGCGGCATGGTGGGCTTATGCAGAAACCCCACCTGAGGTGCACAGTGCAGAGGGCCTTTCGACCTGGATATTTTAGTGACCAGTGGCAGTGTGACAGTGGCAAATTACCTCTCTTTTTCTGGGCATGTTCTGTCTTCTTCAGAAAGAGCAGCAGTGCAGAGCCCAGCCCTATCAGAGCCTGAGGCAAAAGGAAAAATTAGTTATACTGATCCTGTCTATATTTAAAATTTTGCTGTTTTGGTCATTATAGAATTTTTGTGTTAACTTTGTTTTTTATTCAAAATACTAAATGAAAAAATTACTTTTGATGACTGAGTTTTTTGGTGCCCCTTTAAATTTTGCACTTGGCTCCTAGTCTCTGCAGTCCCACCCTAAAAACCAGATTGCTCTTGACATCGGGCCTCATCCAGGTTCTGAAAATCTCCGACACAGCATAGTTTGCACTTTCCTAATTACGGTTCTCTGGGCTTTGAAGAGGAAAAGACAGTGTTTTCCATCTAGAGTTTGGTCAACTTACATGTCCTATATATGTGGAAAGGTAGAGTATTGACAAGCTATGATGTGTCCACATTTACAGCAGGCCTTTAAATACATTCTGGGCTTTGTTGAGTCTTTGGATGGAGAATTAGAATATTACAGAACCTTTGAAATTCTTGTCCTGTTCTGGCCAAGGCTGAGCTTGTAAATGTCTGAAAGTGTATTTCACTGCTGTTACAGCCATGTCCCCTCCAGCCAAAACGAAGACACCTTTGCATTTAATGATGATTGCTCCGAATTAGCCTACTGCTAATGGCAGTGCAGCCACTATAGTGGCCTAACTTTTGGGGACACTGACAAAATATTTGATTTTGTCAAACCTCAGCACTTTGGAGGTTCTTCAAAAAGTTATTGGGAATCCGACAGCACAGGACAGACTTGTTAGCCGAGCTGTCCTGTTGAACTCACTGGAAGTGCCAGCATCCAGTTGAAGCAGAATGTTTGTCTTGGTGGTGGAGGGAGAGGGGAAGGTAGGTAGACAGAGTCACTGTTCTTCCAAGCTTTGTCCGAAGGCCTCCCGTTGGGTATTGCGGGAACATGGATGTACCGAAAAAGTGGCTGTCTGGGGAACGCGGCTTGTGAAGGCAGAGGTGTGAGGAAGCAGTGTGGTGTGGTAGAGGGCTGGAGGGACCCAACTGGATTGTCAACTGTCACCCTTTTGGTGGTAGGGGGGTGACCCGAGTCAGGCCCCTCCCCTTCTCTGCTCCTCAGTTTCCTTGCCCTTAAATAGTTGATGAACAGGCTGTTCTGAGAATGGATTTCAAAAAAGAATTCTGTAAAGTGTAATGGCTTTGATTACAGAAAGATTTGGGTTCAATTTCTCGGTACTCCTACCCACTCTGAGTCTGTATTTTCTTCTCCATCAAATGGAGTAGTAATACCAACAGCAAATTGACACAAGGACGAATGATTACGTAGACAGGTGCCTGGCAGACAGAGGGTGTGGAATAAACGGTGTATTATGTGTAAAGGAGACTTGATAACTATTTACTATGCAATAAGGATTTCTTCTTTGTCTGTAGATAAGCTGATGTCATGAACGGCATGAGAAGTGGTGGCAGGCATGTGGAGTTAGCACCACATGCATGTGTTCTGAATGTTGAACGGAGGTCGGAGGCCTCTGAGGGCTGCTCAGGGGCCTTTTTCTCACCATCTCGTCCTGTGTTTTCTGGCAGTCGGGCAGCTCAGTGGGAATAAATGTTTAGTGGATACACATCTAAGCCAAGTGGTAAGAAGCCATCAGTGGGAGGCCACTCGGGTTCCTCAGTGGTTCCAGTTGTGTTGGAGCTCAGAGTGGCTCTGGGAATCCTGGAGGCCCTCTGTCAGACTTGGGTTTAGCACTGGCATGACTGTGACAGTTGTTAAAGTGGTGCAATACTCCCCCACCCCACCTGTCAGTAAGGTGCTGCCACTAACTCCCGTGTCCACCTTCACTTCTTCAGTGATCTTGACCCTCGGGACTCCCAGCCTACTAGCCATGCCTGCTCTGAATGTGTTTTACAGCCAGCCACAAAGGTGGTGCCTCATTGGCTATGCTGGTACCTGGCAGGCAAAGGCCCGCTGCTCCTCTGTCCCCACCTGCTGGAATTCTACCCAGTCCCCATTCGTGGCAGCTGCTGGGGCCTGCATTTTCTGTTCTATCCCATCTAATCAGCCTCGTGAACATTTTCCTGCAGGGTCTGCGGTAGTCCTGGGTTTGATTCAGGTTTCAGGTTACTTGTTATCCGTGCACACACACAGGAGGCGATCCCTATGGCACTCTGCTGGGTTCAGATGCTGTTCTTAGCCCCTAGTCACTCCTGTTGGGTAGGCACTATCATTGTCTCTACTTTGTTGACTTTTCGAGTACCTACTACGTGCCAGCCACTGCTTGAAGGCCAGGGGTCAACAGCAAACTGAAAAGTAAAAAAAAATCCTTGACTTTGTAGGTCTAAGGCAGATTGTAACAAAGCATGGCTAATATTCACTATTGCTTTTTATACACAAAATGATGTTTCTAGATGGGTACAAGTTAAAGACTGCTCCATTAGTTTCTCAGCTGGAGAGTCTTGACAACATAAGGATTTATTTCTCTAATAACAGCAAAGGTAATCAGAATGCTGACGAGGTATGGTGATGGTAAGTGTGATTATGTAAGCTGTTGATTATGTCCAGATACATTAGGAGATCATTAAACTCATTGCATGTGGAAAGGAGAAGAATGAATTAGGGAAATGGCAGGTCATGGTTGGCTGGGGATAATGGGACAAACATGAATGGTGGCAGCAGAGACTGTTTAAAAGAAAGCCTTGCTGTAATGAAAGGTTACCTCTTCTGGGGGCATTAGCATTGACAGAAACTGCTCTAAGATAAAATTATCCACCCAATGTGTTTGGAAATGATTGTGGTTTCTGGGACCCTGCTGTGACATCTGTGTACCTGGAGAAAGGCAGGTGAACAGGTGGGCTTCCTCGTGAGAGTTTCAGGGTTGATTAGAGTTGTGCAAAGCCCACAAGACCTTTGGCTTGGACAAAATACTAGGTTAGCTGCTGCACAGGGTGGGTCTCATTCTTCCCACGAGGGGTCCAGATGGGGGAGATGCATATACATACTAACTAAACTCTAGTCGGCCCCACTCCCCTACACATGCTCTGGGTGATCATATGTACCAACAGGCTACAACGGGTGAGGGATCTCATGCTAAGGGCATTACATGGTCTCTGCTCAAATGTCTGCCCCCCAGGAAGGCCTTCCTCCCTGATCCTCATTGCCAAAATAAACTGCCGCCTCCCATCATGCTTCTGCCCTCTCCTGACCTGCCTTATTTTTCTTCACAGCACCTGGCACATACATTTACTTGTGTGCCATCTGTCTTTATCAGCTTGCTTGTCTGCTTTGTGAGAAGAGATACTGCTTTGCTCACTGTGCAGGCCTATCACAGTCCCTGGCACATAGTAGGTTCTTCATAGATGTGTGTTGAATGAGTAAATACTCACAAGGACTCCTGGAGGTGGATTCCATTATCCTCAGGGGCAGTGAGGAATGGGAACTGACTCACAACTTTAAATCACTCGTGCCAGTTACTATTGGAAGAGTTCCCTTTAGGAAGAGCAGCGGAGTTGAAGGCTCCAATGTAGGTGTGTGTCACTCTGTGCCTTTGTCATCCTGTCCTCCACCTGGAATCAACGTGCATCCCCTTCAACAATGCAGCTGAAGTCCCAGCTCAGTGCTAGGTCATATTTGCCTTTATACTCCCTGAACTAAATGTGCAGCAGTCAGGGTTCAGTCAGAGAAGCAGAACCACTAAGAGAAATGTACGTGAATATGTCGAGGAATTTGATTCATAACCTGGCCATACACACTTGTGGGTGCAGGGTAGGCAGCCTCCATAGGGCCAGTGTCTTCACATCTGGTGCTGAGGCTTGCAGTCGCCAGAGCAGCCCATCAGGAAGGGAAGAGGGTCTGGTATGGGGATCAAAAGCAGACTGGGAGCCACATGTAAATGAAGCTCATGTCAGTTCTTGTTGGCTTCTTGGAATCAAACAGCAAACTCCTGGCCATGGGAGTGAACACACACCCCCTGCTCAGGAGAGGGTGACTCAGGAGGGGAACCCAGGCAAAGTGGAGTATTTGCAGGCTCAGCTGTTGCTTCACACCATGGAGGTGAGTCCACAGATCAGCAAGATGTATGAGCTACAGAAGGAATGTTTGCTGCATCACCTCATCCCCAAATCTATTCCATGGACTGCCCTAACTGGAAGCACACAGGAAAGGGAATTCTGGGAAAGGTAGCTCAGCCCAGCTAGGTGGACGCATTAGAAAGCTGCCACAAAATGCATACTGTTAAAATATATTAGAGCACTGAGAGGCAGCTTTGTAAATTGGACTCCACCTTCAAAGACGAGGCTGTCATTCCTAGGTTTTTATCCATGAGAAAAGGAAATACATGTTCACGCAAAGACTTGTGTATGCACGTTCAGAGTGACTTTATTTGTGATAGCCCTAAACTGAACAACCCAATTAGAGCTATACCAGTTATGATGTGTCCATGTAATAAACAGAAAGGAACCATTGGTACATGCAATAGCATGGATAAGTCTCAAAATTGTATATTGATCTGAAAAAAAGCAGACCAAAAGAGTGTGTACCATATGATTCCATTTATAGAAAACTCTAGGAAATGCAAACTTGTGTATACAGACACATGTTGCTTGAGAATGGGGCATGGGGAGGGGAAGGAGGGAGAGGATACTGAGGGGCTGAGGAAACTTTCAGGGGTGAGAAGTGTGTTCACTAGCCTGATAATTTCATGTGTGTGAACAAATATCAAAACTTACCAATTACACACTTTAAAGGTGTGCAGTTTTATTGCATGTCATTTATACCGCAATAAAGCGGCTTGAAAAAAGGTGAGGCTGGAAGTGCTTAGGGCATCCTGGCCCATTTGGATCAGTGCCTTACTACAGGAAAGACTAAAATCCACCCATCCATTTAGGGAAAAATAATTGTAAGTAGCAATTCCACAAAGGAAAGTGTGTTATTTCTTAACCACTGTGGAAGGAGGAAAGGAGGTGTATAATGAGATGAGGCTTCCCTAGGAGGGTCATAACCTAGTTAGAAATTGTGGTAAAAAGTAAGTAAATACGAGTTCCTTTATAAGTAAGAGCTGGTCATTTAAAATCAACTCTCCAGGACAAAGATGCATCATTAAAAACTCCAGCTTTTCATTTGCAACCCTGTCAGGGACTCGAGTCACTTTCTGCTTTTCTAAAATCCCTCTGGGCAGGCACATCGGGGTGTCATTACAAAGGGGACAGGAAAGCTCAGGGGGAAGGCCCCTGATTGCTTTCGCTTGAGCATTTTCCCAGTTTGAAACACACCCTCCTACCTCTGGACTTCGTTTGAGACCCTGCCCAGGTGTTTCCTCCAGGTAGCCCTCCTGGACCACTCAGGCTGGGTTAGGTGTCTTCCTTGGCCCTCATTTCCAGCGTCATTTTCCTCTTTGCTTGCTCGACTGCCCTGCAGAGAATGACCTCTTTTTGTTCCCTTCAAAAGGCTTCAGGGCTGTTGTACCTGCAGGTCCCTTTGCCTTGAAATGTTCTTTCCTAAAGTCCTCAGCTCTTCAGCCTTCAGCTCCTGGCTCACTTCCTCTAGAGGGTGTTGCTGGCCTCCTGTGCTCACAGAGATTAATCTCAAACCCTCCAGACAAAGTCTAAACCATCATTTCCATGTTTCTGCCTGTCTCCACTTAGAATGTGAGCTCTGTGGAGCAGAGACTTAGGCTGTCACTGCACCTGAAACAAGATGGGCAGCATAGGTGGGGCTTGTTTTAATGAGGGCATTGATTAAATGAGTTAGTGGAGAGAAGAGGCAACAGCAGTGCCTGACATGCAGGAAAGCACCATTTAAGTCTTGGTTTAAAAAACTAAAATTGGGCCTTAGCATCTTTTTCTCTGCTAGCTTTGGAAATTGAGGTTCTTTGATGAAATTGTGGTTGTACAGAAAGAAGAAAAGCCGTAAGAGGAACAGAAGTCAGTCATGTCTCTGGGCCTTGACAGATCTTAGTGGATAAAACAGTGACATATGGTGCCACATTGTCTCATATCAGAGAGCCTGGAACACCAGGTTTCCCTGTCTTCTGAGCAGTCCCCGAGTGGTTTCTGAATTATAATGACAGTGGTGTCAGCAAACCATGTGCTCTGCCGAATTGCTACGGGACTGGCATTTGACAGGTAATTCTGTTCCCTAATTTCCTGGGCATATCTTAATTATGACTCATGGGCTTACACTTTTAATCTCTTGTTTCATAGTCCAGAATCTTGGGAGGCTGTTCTACATGATTGGTGTGGGGAGGGGGCGCAGTTTCACAAAAACCTTTGGTGATTGTGAAGCAAAATGAAAGAAGCTGGGTGCTCTGGACTGGACTTGAATGGGGTCTCTTCATCAAGAGTCATGGGAAAATGAGCATTGTTATGACACCTTAACCACAGTGGGAGCCTTGCTCTAGACCAGGAGTCAGCAAACTTATATAAAGGGCCAGGTAGTACATTTTTCACACCTTGCTGGTTTGATTGTCTGCATTGCAAGTGGTCAGCTCTGCTGATGTAGCACAAAAACCATCAGAGACCATATGTAAACAAAGAAGGGTGGCTGTACTGTATTCTGTCAAACACAGACAGTGTTCCCCCTGCCCTGCCAAGTTTCCGTGTTGACATGCTAGCCCACAAAGTGATTGTATGTGGAGATGGGGCCTTTAAGGAAGTAATTAAGGTTAAATGAGGTCATAAGAGAGGTGCCCTAAGGCAATAGAACAGGACTGGTGTCCTTATTAAAAGAGGACATTTGGATTATACAAGGAGACACCAGGGTTATCTACTCACAGAGGAAAGGCCACATGTGGACACGGCAAAAAGATGCAAGCCAGGGAGAGAGGCCTCAAGAGAAACCTACCCTGCTAACACCTTGATCTTGGGCTTCTATCCTCCAGAACTGTAAGCAATTAATTTCTGTTGTTTAATTCCCCATTCAGTAGTCTATTGGAAGTTCTAGGAAACTAATATAGTTCCAGTAAAGTTTTATTTACTAAAACGGGTGTCTAGCTGTATTTGGCCCATGGCTTATAAATCATTGACCCTGCTCTAGGGTACTGTTCACACTAGATATCAATAGGAAGTTTTAGTGCAGGTATTCTGGGCTAGGTGCTAAGGAGCTAAGGGAATTAACTAAAGCAGTTTTCTGCTGGAATGGAGGTTACATTCTAGTTGGGGAGAGGGGCAAACAAATGTGCAAGTAGATAGTCAAGCTGATTTCAGATAGAGAGCCAAGTGCTCTAAAGAAAAGGGTGATGTGATTAGAGAACTGTTGGGGGGTAATGTTTGAAATGCAAAGGTCTAGGAGTGGAGTGTCCCAGGTGGAGAGCCAGGAAAGGTCAACTATCAGAGGCAGGAGCAAGCTTAGTAGGTTGGAGGGACTGGCAATAGCCTCAAGGGGAGAAGAATTTGGGGTAAATTTCCCGGATACGAGGCTGACTTGTATCTAGATTAGTGTTGCTTGCAAAAGCCTTTTACTGGATGGAGTCAGAGCCTTACTCTCTTCACTTCAGGGACCATCCCTGCCCCCTTTGTGTCACTCCTTCCACACCTTGAGGTTCTCACCGCTGCACCCTCTCGTCCCTCCTTTGGGCTCAGGGAGAGTGGGCACATCCTCCTTGCTTCCTTCTCCTGACTGCTCTGTATGTCCCCCCACCCTGCACTCTCCTGCAATTCTTACGTGGGAGGCATGATAAGGGCGGTGCTGGTTCATGGTGACCTTGGAAAATGGCAGAAAGTGAGCTCTTCCGAGGCCTTGTGGGAAGTTCTTAGAGGGTTTTGAGCAGAGACAGATTTTAAAAGGCTCGTTCTGACTGTTGGGTTAAAAAAATAGAGCATGGAGTGGTAGCTGGGGCAGAAGCCCCATGTCCCTGGGAGTTAGAAATAATCACATTTTACTTTTCTTTCTTTCATTTTTTTAAAAATGGAATTTGCCCAGCTTGATTCTTACCTGCTCTATTTGGAGGAAATCTGATCATAGTTTTTCTTTGTACCTTTGCTTTCTGCAGGGAGCAGGGCTTCTCTAGGAAGGTCTTCTGGTCTGCAGTGCATGGCGGTGGCTGCTGCTAGTGCTCCATGCCAGGCCTGTGCAGGCAGGGGCTTCTGCTGAGGGCTGCCATTCCCTCCGAGACACGCGCCCCAAAATGTGAGGTGTGAGATCTGTTGTTATCACTTAACTCCTGTGCCTCAGTTTCTTCATCTGTAACGTGGGCCTATCCTCACAGGGTTGTTCGATTAAACAGAATAATATTTTCAAGATATCTCACATGCATATGCAGCTGATAAATGCAGGCTTTTATTATTATTGCTTTGAGTTGTTATTTCAGCTATCCTGTATTTTAAAAAAAAATCCTCACCCAAGGATATGCTTATTGATTTTAGAAAGAGAGGGATAAGAGGGAGGCAGAATGGGAGGAAAGGATAGATAAAGAGAAAAACATTGATGAGAGATAGAAACATCAGTCAATTGCCTTCTGTGCACACCCTAACTGGGGCTCAAACCCACAGCCTAAGTATGTACCCTGACTAGGACTCGAACCTGCGATGTTTTGGTGTACAGGACAGTGCTCTAGCCAAATGAGCCACCTGGCCAAGGCTTGTCCTGTGCTTTTTAATGAATACTTTTGGCTTAAAAATATTAAAATAAAATCAATGTATCTATCCATCTTTTTATTTATTTAAGGAAACTGACTTCGCAGAAGAATCTAGGAAACTTACCAAGTTTTTCCTTAGGGCCTGAGATCACAGTGGTCTTCAGAGACCCCAAATGAGCCATCAACAGGATTATTTATTGATTTTTTTGTTCTCAATGTGAATATGTGTCTTTCATGAGTCTCCTTTCTCAGCATTCCATGGCCTGTTGGGGGTGGGAGTGCCCAATTAATTTACAGTGAGAACAACATCCTCAGAACCTCAGAAAATGGAGCAGCCCATCATCATTGGCCGCTTCGAAGGCAGGGTCCTCAGTGCTGATGCCAAAGGCCAGGCTGGGGGCCTTTGTGAGGACTGGAGCACATGGGAGGAAGGCAGGAGTGCTCAGTATATGGCCCTCACTCAACTCCAGGTGATTCTTATGCATTTAAGTGGTGTCATCTGGCTAATGTCTTTCTTTCTGTTATTCTGGGTGAGCAAAACCTGTCTGCAATCTCAAATTGAGCCCTTCTGTTAATTGATTCTGTCCCCCTCCCTTGCCTCTGTTATTGACCTTGAAGTTCAAGTCTTGGCTTTTTGTTCATCTCTTATCCCCTATGGTGGTAGCCAGTGCCATGGGCACAGGTCAGGGCTGACAGATGGTTCTCCTGACCCAGGAGTCCATCTTTGGGAAATTACTGAAACCTCCCAAGTTACCTAGACATCCATTTAGAAAACCCTCAAAACTCCATCAGGTAATAAAAGATATTGAAGCAAATTAGAACAGCAGAGACAGTAGCAGAAAAGTTTCTACCAAGACACAAGCTCTGAGTGACTTTTTTCCCCCCCGCCTCTCTCTGACCTTTTATGTAATCCTCCTTAATGGTAGGAACATTACAGCAATATTGCAAAAAGGACTGCCCGATGAAAGGTACAGAAAACGTGTAACTATTCCAAATGCTTAAGTGACTTTCCTTTGCAGAATGTTGTCCTTCACTAGCAATTTTACCCATTTCTGCAGTTGTGCAGGCCCCTCCCTAATGGGAAGAGAGAACAAAACTCTGAAATGTCTACAGTTAGACTGTAACCATTCCAGCCTGCCTCCTCTGAAAGATGTTTGTAAGAATGAGAACAGCATTGTTAGAATGTCACAAGGCATTCATTTGCATGGTATTGTAGCAGATTTTAATTTGACAAGGAAACTGTGCCCAGGAAGAAGGATTAGAAAACCAACGTGAGGTGATTTAAAAAAGGTTCGCATTGTAAAAATTAGTTAAATGTCTGGCAGTTCTTCTTTGAAGGTTAATTGTGATACTGACTGTTAGGGGAACCTAATTAATAATAACAGGAAAAAACCCTACATTTCAGTAATACTAAGGTTGTGACAAGCACTTCATAAAACCAAGAGTTCAACATTAAGGCTTAGAGTTGATCTTCCAACCTGTGGCCTATTGTTCCCAGGTGGTGAAGCAGATAAAATGCATTAATTAAATATTTGGGAAGCACTTTGCTGCTTCTTATATATATTACCTTGTGTGAAGTTGACATCTTGGCAATTTCAGAGAACAAAAGGATCTGTAGAGAATTGGTTTGTTCTTTATTTTATCAGTAGAATTATATTTGAATATATATATATTCAAATATATATATATATATATATATATATCCCCCTTTGCTCCTGTTTGGGTGTGAGGGGCAGTCAGCATTAGGGATGGTCCTGGTGGTCTTGGAAGGGTCAAACTTGGTGGGCATAGTATGGGGTCAAGAGCCTAGAGTAGCGATTTTCAACTGATGTATGGCAAGGATTTTTAAAACATGCAGTACCTGACCAATAGTCCTGGGCACCAACCCCTTTTCCCTTAGATTGTCAAATTTAAAAAATGACAACAACCAATACAAGAATAGCTGTCTGGTGTGAATGAATCAAAATTATGCGTATTTTTGTCAGATTGCCAAAAAATAGAATATATTTTTTGCTATGTTGCAGAATTTTAGTAATTAGTTTATGTGTACCATGAGTTGAAAAAGGTTGAAAATTGCTAACCTGCAGCAAAGTTGGCAAACTTTCTCAAAAAGGCCAGATAATAAATTTCAGCTTTATGGACATGTGGTCTCTATTGCATCTGCTTAACTCTGCAGACAGCCATAGACAGCACAGACATGAGTGGGCAGGGCTGCATTCCAGTAACACTTTCTGCATAAAAACAGCAGAGTTGGATTTGGCCCACAGGCTGGAGTTTGCCCACCCCAGCTAGAGTTGGAGTTAAGTAGCCAGGGTTTGAATCTAGGTCATTCCCAAGTCTGAAACTCTGGACAAGTATCTGTAGGTTTTTCTGAGTAGAATGGGGCGAAACTTAGTACCTGGTCCGAGTCCTTGAGCAGTGTGGAGAGTATGCACAGGTCATTGTTTATTACTGTGGGCAGTTGTCAAAGGCATTTTGAAATGCTGGACTGGGGTGGGACAGCTGCTAAAGGCATAGAGAAAGGCTTGAGGCTTCCTGTTGGGCTGATGGGACTGTGGGCTGTCCCATTATGGAACTGGAGGGGTGGTCATGTAGGACTCACATGCCCAACTCCTGTAGAACACCCTGTCCCCTCCATGAGGAGGGAGCAGTGCAGCTCCCTTCACTCAGGATCTCAAGTCTTCTCTGTCTATCACATTGTTCTCTTGGTCAGTGACGGTGAAATAACCTCAGACAGCTTTCTTTGTAGGTGATTGGGGTCTTTTTAATCTTCTGAGTAGTTTTCAGCTTTTACAGCAGGATGGGAGTTTCTCTAATTTGAGGAGATTGGACAGTGTATTAGTTTGCTCAGGCTACTATAACAAAGTGCCACACTGGGTAGCTTAAACAATAGACATTAATCTTCTATCCATCCTGGAGGCAGGGAAGTCTAAGATCAAGGTATCAGGAGTGTTGGTTTCCTCTGAGGCTTTTTTTCCCGTGGCTTGTAGACAGCTGTCTTTTCTGTGTGATCCTCCCTGTATGTGTGTCTGTGTCCTTACCTCCTCTTCCTGCAAGGACGTCTGTCACATTGGATTAGAGCTCAGTGTGATGACCTTCCGTAACCTTAATTATCTTCTTCAAAGACCCCATCTCCAAACACAGCTACATTCTGAAGTCCTAGAGGTTAAAATTTAAACCCATGGAGTGGGGTGGGCAGGCTAAAATCAGGCCATTAACAGATGGAGTATCCTGGCGCCTAGAAACGGTGTATAAATGAGAACGTGAAGGAATCAGTAAACTCGGAGCCATTGATGTGTGAAGGGAGGGCCGATCCTAAATCGGGCCACTTGCTGGGCTTCCCCTAGAGAGGAGACCATTTTGGATTGAGTCAGAGCAACACTGGACCGAGAGCCAGGTGGACAGGGCCCTTCATGCCATCATGCTGGGTCAGGCCATGTCACCATCCTCTCGATTTCTACATGGCCTGACTATGGAGCTCAATCCCACTGAGGGACTGTCTTCAGACAGGCAGCTGGTGGAGTTAGACCAGCCTGGGTTTCCAGAGCTGCAGGGCTTGCTGTTGGCCTTCGGGCAAGTCACCATTTTCCTGAGCCTCAGCTTCTTCACCTGTGAAATGGTGATACACACACTTGTACTCCTAGGAAGAATTAGTGAGAATTGACACAAAGCGTTTTGCTCAGTGCCTCCCTGGTACACCTCAGTAAACATTAGCTATATTCTTTTATCATAGCTAACACTTTTATTGTTTTACTACTGTTATTATTGCCCTCAGCCAAAGATGTTTTTGCCTTGTTGGTGTGTATCCCTTGGTTTTTCAGATATAGACTGTTTATTAAAGCAGCCAGTTCTAAAGGGGACTCAGTGATGGTTTCAAGTACCTTAGCTAAACATAAAGAAAATTCTTCCACGAGCTAAATAGCAAGTCCTTGCCTGCCTCCCATTTCCAGCAACAGTGCTGGTGCAACTCTTAGAAGACAAAAGCCCAAGCTGTGGCCCTGACCCGGAGGCACTTGATGGCTGGCTGGGGGGAGGCTGCAGATGGCCAGACTTCCTGGAGCATCACCAGTTCCTGGGTATCTGCAACTTCTGGTTCTCTGTCCCCAGCGAGGCCAACTCTTGGGCTGGTAAATCACCCTCCTTTATTTCACTATGTTCAAGCCTTTCTTGAAGAGGAATTGTTTATCCCTTCCCTTGGGCTGTCTTTAGATGAAAATAATCTCTTGCAGCTCAGCTGATTTTATGTATGTGTGCCACTTGTTAGGCTTCTTTTCATTCTGATTACCAGAAACTTAAGAGGATTTGAGTATTATTGAAGCAAAACATATTGGCTCATATAACAGACTATTCTGAGACGGCTTCAGGTATGGCTGGATATGGGTGCCATTAAGACACTATCCTCGTTTCAGCTCAGCTTTCCAACCTTGGGTTCATGCTCAGTGGGCCCTTCACGTGCAGTGGCAGACTAGGCACCTCAGCTCCAGGCTTCCATGCCAGCAGCTCACTGACCCCAGCCGAAAACCTGGGATGGAGTCCCAATGGCCCCTCAGGGGAGGGCTTAGTAGACTGGCCAGCTGACCACTTGTGCCATGCACATTGGAGGTAGGCAGTCGTGGTTTCCCCAAAACAAAATTGCACAGTCATCAGTAAGGGCAGGAGATGCTGGACTGCCACAGCCAGCTGACCTCTCTTTAACCCCTCAAGGGCAGGGAACTCAGGCTTACTGGGTTTTGAGTTTCTAGCCCCTTGTATGGCATATGGTAAAGAAATCCCAGGCATTGAACAAGTTTGTCACTTACAGATGATTTGAATCCTCACTGGGACCTCCTGATGACTTTTGTGATTCTGCCTCCCATTGGCATAAGTAGTCTGAGAGAGACTTGTACCCTGTACAGTTTACCCTGTGTGGTAAATAGGAGCTGCGCTCTCTTACAGTCTACAAGTCAGTGTCAGATGGGGAGCATGTTGCTCTGGGCAGTGTTGGCCATCTAGGGTCCACAGTTCACTGGCACTTGGTCCTGCTTTCTGTCACTGCAAAGGGTGGGATGGAGACATTTGTACACATGTGAAGTGATCCTTCTTTGTTCTAACTGATGTTGAATGACTTAAGTGATATTTTGCAGACACGTTTTAGACTAGCACAAACATCATTCTTCCTCTTCCACAAGAGGACCCTTTCCAGGGGGATTATGCTGTTTGCCGTTTGTGTGTGTGCTTGTGCGCACAGCTGGCCCCATTTTCAGAGTGCACTGTGTGCCAGGTGTCACTCTAAGTGGGGTGTGGAGTCAGTTGCCAGGCCCCGCTGTTTCTCACAGAAACCATTCTAAATGGAAGTGGTTCTCTTCCCAGGCTGGCTCACTTCATCCTTGTCATCCAAGATGTGGCCAAGCAGCACTAACAAAACTAAGAATATACATCTTCTCTGTCCTCTAATCAAAAGGGATAGAAATTCCATGGAGTGCCTCCAGTGGCATTGGTTCTTGTCCTCAGGTGCCATCTTGCTAACGCTTCAGAATCAACCATTGCTGTCAGCAGGCTCCTAGGACAGGGCGCTCTGCACGTCTGCTCCATCTCCAAACCATATGGTTGGCTAGCCTGGGATTATTCCCATGGAGGGCTGTGGGGTCCTGTCTGGCTATGTGCATAGGGGCTGGGGATGCTGCCATGACACACCCTGCAACTCACAGGACAGCCCCCAGAGCAAAGAATGATTCAGTCCAGAATGTCAGTAGTGCTGAGGCTAAGAAACCCTGGGCTAGTCTTATTGTTGTAGTGCATACATGCAAAGACACTGAGTGCAGATGGTTAATGGCTTGCACCCGGTGATACAGTGAGAGGGTCAGAACCAGACTGGAATCCAGACTGGCCTGGTGGCTGAGCTTCTGTTCTTCCTCACTGTGGTATCCTGTGTGTGTAGTAATAAAAATAAGATAGTGACAGTGATGGCTACCATCTACTGAGTGTTACCTTCCAACCATTATTATGGGCCAGAAGTTAACAAACCTTTTCTGTAATAGACCAGGGAGAAAAGAACTTTAGGTTTTGTGGATTCTAGTCTCTGTCATTGTCATGTGAAAGCACCCATAGGCACTATGTAAACAAGTGGTCACCACTGTGTTCCAGAACTGTTTGTTTAGAAAAGCAGGCTTAGGCTGGATTTGGCTCACAGGCCAAAGTTTGCTAATTGTTGCTCTAAGGCAGGGTGTCAAACTCATTTTCACCGGGGGCCCCATCAGCCTTGAGGTTGCCTTCAAAGGGTTGAATGTCATTTTAGGGCTGTATAAATGTAACTACTCTAATAGTTAAGTGAACCGGGTAGAAACAAGGTGCCAGGCCAAAGGAGCTAGGCTGGATAAAACAAGGCAGAGGGCCAAATTCTGCCCACGGGCCTTGTGTTTACCACTCGTGGTCTAAGTGGTGTTTCTCATTTTCTGGGTTGTTCCTTAGCCAGAGGACATGTGACATAGTTAGAAGAATGCAGGTTTTGTTTTCACACCAGATTTAGGTGTGAATTTTGTTCCTGTCATTTACTTTATTGTGATTGTACCACTCAGCTTCTCAGGCCCTCGTCAGCATTTGTAGAATAGGAACAACAGTGCTGGCCTCATAGTGGTGTTGGGAGGCTTACAAAGGACCTGGCACAGAGATGTTGCTCAGGAAACATTGGCCCCCTCATGGCTTTGAGCAAGTGACTTAAGACCTCTGAGCCTCAGTTGCCTCATCTGTGAAATGGGCCTGATGGTCATAGAGAATAATAGCTAATAGTCATGCAGTGTGTTTCTGAGCCAGGCTTACTACAAGGAGTAAACCACTGAATCCTTCTGACAGCTCTATAAGTAAGTGAGCACTTGCTACCATTTTACAGAATGAGGAAACAATCTTGGACAGTTTGAATAGTAGCCTTAGGTGACATCCTGGCAGGTAATGGAGCTGGGCAGCTGATCCTAGAGCCCTGGTTAATCTTCACCGAGCCCTGGGTCTCAGAGCTTGTTCCTGTGATGAGTTCCTGAGCTGTGACATAGACATCCTGGCTCAGTGCCAGGATTGAAGTAAGTCACTTCAAATATTTTTAGCAGCGTATTTGAATCTCTCAGTCAGACAGCCTGTTCTGATTGGCTAGTTGGATGAGTTTTGGGGTCTGTTCATGTTCAGAAGAAAAAGTTTGTCTTCCCTGTATTTGTTTCCTGAGATTCCTAGGGTGGAGCCCTACATATATACAGAACTTAGTTCTGTCCACTCCATTCCTGCCTTCCTCACTTGCTTACGTACTGTCAGAGGGTTCCTTAATTGCTCTCCATATCCTGGGAACAGCTCAGCATCTAACCTTTTTTGGGTCTGTGAAGCCAACTACAGCTCCTTTTTGGTTCTCCTCAGCCTATATCTGTGTTGAGCACGGTTCTGTGGCTCCCACCGTGTGCCTGGCACTGTGGGAGCAGCAACGGCAGGGCCCAGGAGCCACAGCTCAGCTGGACCCTTCTCCTCTTGGCCTCAGGTGCTCCAGCCCAACTTCCCAGACTTCGGGACTTAGGCACGTGTCATTCCCAGAACCTCTTACGTGGAGATTTGGAGATTATAGAACAGAGGAGGTTATAGTAAAGACTCTAGTACCTTTTCCCTGAGGTCTAGGTGAGTCCCCTATGCACAAGTTGCTTGGGCCAAGCTGTGCCAAAGAATGGATACAGAGGTTGACTAAAGTCTGATTTATTTTTTATTTACACCCTGTTTTATTGCAAAAAGCACTTGGGACAGCATATCTAACATATAGGGGTGCTGGGTGTTGTGAGTTGTTGCATCAGATACACTGTGTCCTGGGCATGTTCCTAACCTCCCTGAGTCTGAGTCTTCCCCATTTCTGTAATAGGGAAGAGAGAAGACCTAGTGCAGAATGTTTTGAGAATTAATAATTACAGCCTAAGTGTTCATTGCTCTTGTTGTTGTTACTCTTATTTATTAACATTATTGTTATCATGTTCATCTGAGAGAAAAATTGCCAGGAAAGGTGAGCTGTTAGTCTGGCTTAGAACTAAAAGAGTGTGTGTGTGTGTGCACATTTGTGTGCACACAAGCATGTGTACATGAGCTTGTGTACAATGAATGTATGTGTGCATGTCCTGACCTCATTACCAAAAGATTGCATCTAGTTTTCCCCTGCATGAAGCTACACCATTTTCCATGGATACTGAGCAAATTAACATTTCCTCTAGCCAAGATTGCTCATTAGTAGTCAGGCCTGTTAGGAAAGTCTTGTTAAAGCAGTTTTATTGGTGGTATCTTAAAAATTTGTTGCTCTCTGTGTGTTCCTTTTGCCTGTTGGAATGTTGGAATGACAGCTTCAAATCCTCCCCTGACCCATTCACGCTTAAGGCCATTACCAGAAAGCTATAGAAAGACCTGACACCCTGTCTCTGTTTTCCTCCCTGCCTGATTTCTGTCCCAGCCCTGTTCCCACCCTTTATTCTGCAGACTAATATCCTCCTCAGTCCTCACAGTCCTGTCTGCTTTTCTGCCTTCTCTTCTGGGCTTCCGATACCCTCCTTCATCCTCTTCAGATCTCTCCCAGTCCTTTAAGCTTCAACTCCAACTCCGAGACCTTTGGTGTGAGCTTAACACAAGTTTTGCTGGTGGCAGTTCATGTGGGAGGAAATGGAAGAAGGAAGGAGGGGAGGAGGGAAATGAATATTTAACACCTGTGTACCATGTTTTACAGTCAATCAGGTGGTTTTTACAACGGCTCTGAGGATGATGGTGTTATTTTTCCTGTTTGAGGGATAAGAAACCTAAAGCTCAGGGAGATTAAATAATTTGACCAGAGGCAGTAATGATGAAGTGTTGAATTCAGAATTTGTTTAGTCATTCCACAGCTTTTCATCAGACACCTGCCATGGATCTGGTGCTGTTGCAGGTGCTGGACTTGTAGCTGTGATCTAGGGATTCTCTTCATTTGTTTAATGGCACCACATCATTTGATAAGGATTCCTCCTAAGTAGGTGATAAGGTCCTACTTGGACCATTATTTATAGCCCCCAAAGAGCTTGCATTTGGGGGAGCGGGTAGGAGGGAGAGCTCTCATAAGTTGAATAACTAAGGACAGCTAGTGTTTAGCCCAATCAGTTCTGGTGGTTTTGGAGAAGCAATTGAGGATGACAAGAGCAGCTTTCAAATTGGATGCAACCAGCCTTTCTGTGTCCTGTGTTTATCTTTGTTATTTCATGGCCCTGAATGCAACCTCATTGAAATGCTTATTGTTTTTTTCTGGAGCTGATGGGTCTAGTTGTTAAATATTTGGGGGGTTTAATTTTTGGATATCCTTTCAGGAAAGAAAAAATGGTGGATCATCCCTTTCATCTAGAAGGAAACGAGTGGGAAATCACACTTCAAAGGCAGGGTTCAGCCCCCTCCAGTTTTCCCATGTTTTTTGACTGAAGACAAGTCCAATGGAGTAAGTGTTGATTTAAAAACCTAAGGAGCCTAGAGATCATTTGGATGGGACGTTTTTAAAATGAGGGGCATCATCCCTGGCTGGTGGCACTGGATAAGGTGCTGACCTGCAAACCCAAAGGTTGCCAGTTCAATTCTCAGCCAGGGCAACATAACCAGGTTGCAAGCCAGGTCTCCAGCCAGGTCCCCAGCTGGAGGCAGGTGAAAGGCAACCATACATTGATGTTTATCTCCCTCTCTCCCTTTCCCTCTCTCTGAAAAATAATAAAATCTTTAATAAATACATAAATAAATAAATAAAAATGAAGGGCAATACAAGTGAACCCTCTGAGCTCACTCAGGGCAACTTCCGCAGCCTCTGCTTGTTGATGGGCCCTTTGATGGACAGTCATTGGAGACTGAAGTCCAGAGCTTTGCTTTTCCAAGGTCTCCATATTATTCTGTAGGGTGTCCCACTTCAGGGAAAATAATTCTCGGCTGCATTTGAACATTATGGTGTGCTAGTTACTGTGTAAAATATTTTTCACGGATTATCTCATTTAATCCTGATTTGTAGAAGGGCTGAAGGGGACGCTATTCTGAATTCAAAGGATTCTTCCTTTCACAGATTTCAAAGACGAATTCATTTGCAGAGCTCCTTTAAGGCAGAGATTGGAATCTGGCCAACCAGGCCACATGTAACCCATAGATCTGTTTCGTTTGGCTAATACACCTTTTCAATTGAATTTATTGACAGTGTTGAACAACTAAGATATTTCCCATAATATCTTTGATTTCTGATTTTTCTTGAAAAAATGATAAGATTCAACAGCAACAGGTGTGTGCTTGACCTGCTGAGTAGCAGCTGTCCCTTATTTAAGAGATGATCCTGGCCACATCACTACACGCTGACCTAGCCTCTTTTTCTCACTGATTTACCTGCCTGCTTCCTGTACACATTTTGTTGGCCCTTCTGCTTTAAATCATCAACCTGTCAAGTCTTTTTTAAGCAACAGTTTTTCAAATTTGATTTCATATATAAACTTTTGGACATGCTATTCATTCAATATTCATTCGGTAAATATGTGCCAGAAAATGAAATCTGCCAAGATACATAGGTTGACTGTCACTTCATGACTTCTTCTGTGAAAAACGACTTAAATTGGAATAGTGAAAAAGCAAATAGGACCCTCAGCAGCACTTCCCACTGCGGTGTCCCGTGAAAGTGTGGCTTCTTTGGAAATCTCCATAGTTACTCAGGTTTGTTATTGTCTGAGATGGCTGGGTTATATATCTTTGTGGACTGTGGACTGCAGGCAGGCTAGGGGCAGGGGCTGAGGTGATTCTTCTGGATGTAGAAAAGAACCTTTAATTTTTTAAGAAAGATTTTATTTATTTTTTGAGAGAGGGGAAGGGAGGGAGAAGGAGAGTGAGAGAAACATCAATGTGTGGTTGCCTTGTGCATGTCCCCAACTGGGGACCTGGCCCACAACCCCAGCACGTGCCCTGACTGAGAATCGAGCGGTGGTGACCTTTTGGTTCGCAGGCCAGCACTCAATGCACGGAGCCATACCAGCCAGGGCAGAACCTTTCATTTTACCTGCATCTGTTGCTGCATGAAGTATAAGGATTGATTTTATCAATCAAAAATGTCTCTAAGCTGTGATGGGCACTAGTAATAAGGATAGCAGCAGCTACTGCTACTCACATTCTTATCTTGTGCTACACAGCATGCTAAATGCCTGACCCAGGTAATTTCAATTAGTTCTTAAAGCAACCCCATAAGATGGGTACCACAATTACCCACTTCACTAATGAAGATGTCAAGGCCCAGCAACAGTCAGTACATGCTGAAGGTCATACTTTTCACAACTGTCAGGAGCAGGATTTGAACCTGGAGTCTGATTCAACACCTCCATGCCCTCCTGCCTCACATGGGCCAAGGTACATCCACAATGACCATCTCTCAGGGTCTGTGTGGGTAACACTGTATGTCTTTGTCAAACCATCATCATATTTAAAGAAGAACCAGCTGGCATTTAGGGAGGTAGAAAAACTTAAAATTTCCACTTTAAATTAAATTAAGTCAGATGATAACCAGAGACCCAGAGGCATGGACTGTTCCCAGAGTGGTTAACAAGATTGAAATTACTTAATATTGCAGTCTTTCTGCTTTTAGAGAGAAAGTTTTGGTATGGAGCTCATTGTACAGGTAGAGTCAATGTGTTCAAAATAGGCTGTCAGCATCCCACCATGGTATAAGAGCCATAAATAAATTTGACTGCAGAGCAGTTTTTGGCAGGAATTTTTTTAAAAAGCAAGTTATTAGCAGGTGACATTAAACTCTGTCCATACTGCCCTGTATCTGTCATGGTGCTGTTCACATTGGCCCAAGCAGGCTGGCATGATTCACTGGCTGCTCCTTTTGTTGTGGTGACTCTAATACCTTAAAGTTTTATCCTCTCAGCAAAAAGTAATTGAGATACTCTGTTTTCTCTTGGTCCAGGGTGTTTCCATTTAAGCCGGAGCCATTTGCTCTTCTTCATGTATTCTGAAAGGAGAGCAGGTGACAGACGACTTGTTCTCCCATTTGAGAGCTGGTACAAGGAAGCCGTGTTTTACAGTAGCCATCCCCTGAGGGCACTACAGGAACCTATGGAAGGCCAAGGGTCTCAACATGAATCCAGAACCAGCATTGGCCAGGCTTTTGAGAATTTTTTCTTCATTTTATCTTATTAACCATTCTAGGCAGCTGGTAGCACTGGATGCTTTTATACGAGTGTATGTCACCTACCTGTTCAAGGTCAGCTAGCTATTAGGTGGTAGAGCTGGGATGCAAATTAGGTTTGTCTTCATTCCAAAAGCCCTGTTCATGATCCAGTGCCCTGTTGCCCCCAAAGCTGTTAGATGGAGGTGTTTTAAAGTACCTACCGAGGTTCCATTTGATGCAGGCATCTCTGAATCAGTAACTCAGGGTGGAGGTGGGATCATCCCTTCCAAATGCCTATGGAGAAGAATGGAGAGGGACCCTTTCGTCTGGTATTTGGAAGAGCTCCTTGTCATCTGTGTTATGGAAATATCTTCCTTAGATTTGTCGTTTGCCGACTGCAGGGCTGGCTACATAATTCGCAGGGCCCAGTGCAAAATTAAAATGCTGGGTTTTGTTCTGAAGCTCCTTCTTTCTGCAGCCTTTCTCTTGATCAGTCAAGGTGTTTTCAAATTTTTATTTTCTATTTAAAGTAGTGTCCCCTTGAGCACGGACATACTTTGAGGGCAGGAACACACTTGCAGGAACCTGTTCTGTGACCTGACACGTGGGAGCATGTGCCACACCCAGGCCTCTGCTGGGGGTGGAACGGGGCAGCACTTGCTGGGTGGGGATGGGGAAGCCATAGCCAAGAAGCTGTGTGTACCCTGCTTATGCACGTGCTCCGTTATCCCAGCAGACTTCACTTACTAAGACCAATTCAGAGATAAAATTACTAGAATCTCAGACGCTGAACACAGAGCTTTAAGCCCCAAGCACAGTGCCTGCCCCTTCTGAGCTCCAGGCCCCATGTGACTAGATGGGGTACATTCCCATGAACCTGAACCTAGACCATTGACTTTGCTTAAGGGCATTTCCATGCTCAAGTTTTGACTTTCTATGTAGTTAAGCATGTCCACCATTTATTTTACTTTCTGAGTTTCCATGTTTTGCCCAGGCAAGTATGAGTTCTACTGTAAGAAGGAGGAGTAAGTGCTGGGCAGTAAATAGCAAACACCCATTGCAAAGAGCTGCTTATGGCAGGTTAGAGGATGTGTGTATGTGTGTTACCAAGGAGTAAATGAGACATAGGGACGTTGGGCGAGCTTCAAGTTATTTTTTGGTGTAATGAACCTGCTAGCTTAGAAATGCCTGTTTGATTTGGGCTATGTCCCCCAAGGGCATAGTCCACGGCACAGGCAGCATTTTCTTTGGCTATAGTCAGTTCTCCGACTGACACCTGAGAGAAGCTGACACCTCCCTTTGCAGCTGAGAAAATGGACAGCTAGTCTGGTTCAGCATGGTCCCTATCTAGTAAAACACCTTCCCTTCCCACAGAGGTTCTGCTGGAGAATGAAGAATGGTGTGTCCTGTGCTCCCTCCCTTAGGTGCTCAGCCCAGTCTGGTACCCAGGTTGGGGGGATCGAGGTGAGAGCTTCTCCAGCCCCTGCCTCACCCTTGCCCCATCCCCAGGCTCTTCTTTGATGATTTCTTCTGTAACCTTGTGGAACTAGTGCAAGTTTGTGTGTTAATGCCCCTTACAGGGCAGCAAGTTGTTTTTCAAGACCCGTTTTATGTTCATTTCTGGCTAAATTCACAAAGCCACATATGTATATGTGAGTCTGTCAATACTGAAATCATATGCCAGTCCTTTCCCCAGGATAAACTGCTCAGAGATTGGCACCTGCAAAGTTGCCCCACCAAAGCAGTCATTTGAGGTTCAGGGTTGTGTGAGAGGAAGCACCCGACTTTGGGAAGCAGAAAGACCTGGCTCTGAATCTGACCAGCAGGGTAGCTTTGGCAGTGACTTCAGCTTCCTGCTCTCCCCTGTAAAATGAGGGTGGATGCTGCCCGGTTAGCGGGAAGAGAAGTCGGTGTTGCAGCTCGCAGACAGTGCTTGGCACATTTCAACAAATGCCAACTGTGCTTGCTAGCCCGCAACTTAGGGTGTTCGCCCTGTGTGGGGAGCCTGGCGGCAGAACCGCCCAGGGAGCTCTCCTAGGAAAGTAGTTCCAAGCACGACTGATGTTATGAAATCCTAACGCTGGAGCGGGTAGGATCTACCCCTGCTAACTAACATAGGAATTTTTTTTCTTGTCTTTTCATCGATTTCAAGTGCCTTTTCCAGATACTTGTGTGTATGTGTGTGTGTACATGTGTACATACATGAATGCACATTAATGTATGTGAGCGTATGAAGCAGACTTGGTCTTTGTTTTTAAGGAGCTTTATTCTAACAAAGGGAAGAAGAGACAATAAACAAGTTGTCAACAACTATGTTAGTCTAGGTACATCTGTTACCTACTTCTGGGTAGCTAATTACTCCAAAACTTAGTGGTTTAGTATGTTTTAATTGTTGATTTATGGCCAACCTGTGTGTCAGTACGGATCACAGGCCAGTTCCCTTCTGGGGGTGCAGACAGACCTCCGTTCCTATCACATGGGCCTGTCAGCTAACATTTGGCTTCATCAGAGGGTGTTGTGGAGAAGAAGCAGAGAGAGAATGCAAGAGGGAAGTCAGTCTTTTGTAACCTGATCCTAGCAATGGTGTCTCAAGGCTTTTATCATTTTCTCTTTGTTTAGAACCAAGTCATTGGGCCTGGCTCACACTCAAGAGAAAGGGATTGCAGGCAGGCCTGATGTGAAGGACCAGGCTGGATAGAGCCTCTGAAGGCAGGTGGCCAGGGAATGGCCCCTCTGTGCATATGACATTTGAGCTGAGTCCTAAGTAATGAAAAGGAAGAACCAGGAAGAGTAGTACCAGCAGGGGGATCAGAGATTGAGGTTCTGAGGCAGGAGGAGCTAGAAGGATGGCATTGTGTCAGGCATAGTGAGTTAAAAAAGAAAATAAGTGTAGGATTAGGCTGAAAAGTTTGGCAGGGACAAGCCTCTGTTGGGAAACCTGTGGTGACAGGGAACTCGGCACCTTCCAGGGCAGCCTGCCCAGTGAAGGACTCGCTGTCATTGCCGGGGAGTTTTGCTGTAGTGTTGAGCTGCAGCTGGTCATTCTTGCACGCGTGCAGGTCCCATCCTGGTTACTGTGCTCAGTCAGGAAACTAACTGAACACAGTGGGCCTCCTGTGTACAATAGGATGGTTTGGACAGCACAGGATTTATACTGCAGTGATCACCTTTGATCCTGGAAATCTTGCAGAGCCAAAGAGAAAGGCTTAGGAACCGGGCAGCGGTGGCAGAGGCCGTTCTGTAGGGGAGACACTTGGCCCCCTGGGAATTGAAGGCAGGCTGATCACGTCACATCCAGTTGGAGGGGTGGAGAGGCCTCTGGAGGAGAGAACTTTGAAGGTGTCTGGCCCATGGGGATGCTCAGGGAGACCCTGCCTGGAGAAAGCAATGGAACTGATCTCAGAAAAGTGGTACATTGGTCATTGTCTCAGTGGGTGATGGAGCTGGACGGTGGTTCAGGCCTGTGCAGGTCTAGACAGGCAACCTGGCATATAGGGGACAGTTCTCAGACGAGGAAGGATTCAGAGATGATGTTATATTTGAAAATACATAATTGCCCCTGTTGAAAAGGCTCCAGAATTTTGCTGGCATCAGAATTAATCTTTCTAGTGTGACGTGTACTCAGGGAAGCTAAGAGCCAATGTGCCCGGGAGCTGGGTGTCTGCTGTTGTATTTTTTCTTCCTCACTCCCTATGGGGGACCCGTGCCTGCAGAGACCTGACACTCCCACCCACCCCACCCTGCCCTGTCCTTGTGTGCTGAGGATGAAACAAAACCGTCCCAAACAGCTCTGCATAAGGGGAAGAAGATCTAGCCAATGGCTCAAGGCCAAAGGCTCTTTGTTCCCAATGATCTTTTATTGAATGGGGTAAACTTGGAGACAAGTAGCTTGTCAATCAATGCCAATTACAGGGAAAACAACTGAAGGGGCAGAGAGATCTCACTCAGGTCAGGATGAGCATTCAAATTTAAAACACTTCTGCAGCTGATAAAACAAAGGATCAGGCAAGGTGAAAGAACAGGCCAGGCTTCAGAGTAACTAAAATATTTTCCCATGACCTAGTCCCCCTCCCCCAGGGCCACTGGTTTAACATGGAAACATGTATGTACCCAGCATTCCTGGTCTTTCAGTCTGGACTTACAGTTTAGCCTGGCCTGCGCAGGACTGCCAAGTTTCCATGTTTTTCCCAGGTGGGCCCCAGCACCTCCCCTGATATTGCATGCTGGCTGAATTTGAGCCACTGTCCCTGGAACTTGATATACATAGCTTATTGAATGATTCCTCATAGCCCCCATGAGGCGGGCATCATGACCTTGTTCTGCAGTGCGGGAGCCCAGGCCTTAGAAGCTCATAGCAGAGAATAATGGAGGTGGGCCTCCCTTGAAGCCCCCTGACTCCCAGCCTCTCCCCTTTCTGCTGGCCACACGCCTTCTTTTATTTTCCTTTTAAAAAGCCTTGGGTCAGTTAGCGGTGGTGGTATAGTGGTGAGCATAGCTGCCTTCCAAAAGTCTTGGGTGTAAAAGCATCCGTCAGTCATGCTCTGAAGTCACCAGAACCCATGGAGCAGGTTAGAGGTAGAGGGGCTTTGCTGTTGGGTGGAAGACCACCCTGTGAGTGGACAGGAATGTGGGCAGGTGTTTCTGTCACTTCTCTTGATAGTTGGACCCCCTGGGCTCCTGCAGTGACTGACCAATCGGTTCACTGGTGAGTTTCTTTTAAGGAGTATGGGTTGTGTGCCAGGCACTGTCTTTTCCCCAATTCCAGAGAGACAGCAGAGAATAAAACCAAAGTCGCTATCTAAGCAACACCAACTCCTGTCTAGAGGGAAACCTTCCTGTGCAGAGACTTCAAGTTGTGTGCTAAGTGCCACAATCTGGGGAAGACCACTGAGGCCACTGTCTGTGTTCCCACTGGTGGGTCATGCAGCCAACCACGCTGAGGGTGTGTGAGCAGGACCCAGGGGTCTAGGCATGGCCAGCCAGAGAGGCCCTATTGACCCATGGAGAAGCATGACCAGGCCTGTGATCCCCACCTGAGGCTGGTGGTTCCCACCTTGCTCTAGCGCCTCTTCCATCACCTTCCACCTCTTTCCCTGAGCAGAAGACAGCGCCTGAGCAAGGTGTCTCAGTGTCTTAGTCCTTTTGGGCTGCTGTAACAAAAAGCACAGACTGGGTAGCTTATGTAAACAATAGACATCAATTTCTCACAGTTCTGGAAGCTGGGAAGTTCAAGATTAGGGTGCCAGCAGATCCATTTCTGGGCGAGGGCCTGCTTCCTGCATTGCAGGTGACCATCTTCTCATGTCCTCCCATGGCAGAGAAATCAAGCTTTGTCATCTCTTCTTATAAAGGCATTGCCTTAGTCTGAATGGTTGTGTCCCCCCTCCCCCAATCCTTATGTTAAAACCGAACGCCCAGGGAACGGAGTTAGGGGGTGGGAATGTGCGAGGTGGTTAGGTCATGAGGGCAGAGCCTTCAGAGATGAGATTAATGCCACAATGAAAGGAGCTCAAGGTAGCTCCCTAGCCCTTTCCACCATGTAAGGACTACAGCTTGTAGTCTGCAGCCCAGGAGCGTCCCCTTGCCAGAACCCTCCTCTCAGACTTCCAGTCCGCAGAGCTGAGAGAAATAAATGCCTGTCATTTCTAAGCCACCTAGTCTATGATATTTTTTTATGGCAGCCTGAGCGGACTAGGACAGGCACTGATCCATTCATGAGGGCCTCGAGTGCCAACACCATCCCGTTAGGGGGTAGATTTCAATGTATAAATTTTAGTCAGAGGCTACAAATGTTCAATCTATAGCACTAACTTACATTGTGGGGAGAGGTGTGAGGATGAAGACCATTTACTGTGAAAATAAGTCCTGAAGTTCTAATATTCTGAATGGTTTTTTTGTTTGTTTGTTTTTTAATTAAAAAATGCTTATTGGCCCTGGCTGGTGGCACGGTGGATAAGAAGCCGGCCTGCAAACCCAAAGGTTGCTGGTTCGGTTCCCAGTCAGGGCACATAACCAGGTTGCAAGCCAGGTCTCCAGTCCGGTGTGTAGCTAGAGGCAGGTGAAAGGCAACCATACATGGATTACATGGATGTCTCTCTCCCTCTCTGGCTCTCTCTCCCTACCCCTCTCTCTGAAAATAATAAATAAAATCTAAAAAAAAATGCTTACAGATAATTTTGATTTCTCTCACCTGGCATGCCACACATATTTATTGACTGTTTACCGCATGCCTGGCACTGCTTCTGGCATTGGGGTACAGCAGTGGACATAGCAGACAAAAGTCACTGACCTCCTATTGTAGGGATGAAGTAAGTGTGAAGAATTAGTCATCTGATGATCGTAAGGGCTATGTGAAAATCAGAACAATGGTAAGGAGCAATGGGGAATAGTTTATATGGGGTGCACTTGAAAGGCCATAGTGATAAGATAATGTTGGAATGGACACCCACAGTTGGGGGGCGGGACTGAGCCAGGAGGTCAGTTACCTGGGTGAGGAAAGTCCTATGCAAAGGTGGGCAGCAAGTGCAAATGCCTTTGTGCTTAAATAACAGAAATGGGGTCATAGGGCTGGAGAAGATGATGGGGGATGGAGCATTAGTAGGAGAAGTGGTCAGAGATGTAAAGGCCTGGTCCAGTTGTATGGAATTGCCTTTTACTCTGAGTCATATGTGGAGCTGCTTGTGGGTTTTAAGAGTGACAGAGCCACTCTGTTGAAAGCAGATAGGCAAAGGGCAGGATAGGGGCAGCAAGACTGCCTGGGGGTTCTTGTAGCTCTTGCAAAAGCCCAGGTGGCCTGGACCAGTGTGCTGACAGGGAAAGTGGTGAGGGGAGGGCCGGGTTCTAGGTGTGCATTGAAAGGAAAGCCGTCAGAATTTGCTGTGGACTGCATGTAGGCTCTGAAAAAAAAGCAGAGTCTAGGATGATTGCAGAGTTACTGGCTTGAGTGAACTGAAGTCTATTTACTATTTGGTGTGATGGGGAAGGCTGCTTGGGGAGCAGATTTGGGAGGAAAATTGAAGAATTTGGTTTTCAGGCCGTTTACTTTGAAGAAAAGGATGCCTGTTGACGTCCAAGTGGAGCTGTTGAGTAAGCAGGATATGAGTCTGGGGTTCACAGTGGGAGGTGGGAATTTAGCAGTCACCAGTGTACGAACGGTATTTAAAACCATGGGCCTGGCTAGTTTATCCAAAGAGGTTCTTAAAAATCACACTTTGAAGAAGAAGGCTTGCAAACATCTCCAAACCCATTTGCCCTGATGCTGAACAGAGCTGTGAAGCATTGTGTTCCCGAGGCAGTGAGAAGGTGGTCGCCCGGTGGCAGCGTGGGGCCGGCCACCTGCTGGGGAAACCCTGGGATCTGACAGTCCTTACCCATTAGTCACCACTTCCAGCATCTTCCCTCATCAGTTCATCTCAGGTCCTAGGAGTAAAAGCATCAAGGAAGCAGACAGATTTTGTCACAAAAGTAGAGCCAAGTGAAAGTTTCCGGGGCTGAGTAACTGTTGACTAACATTTCCACAGCCTTCCCTCGGCTTCTTCAACTTAAATGTGCTATACGCTTGGTCCAAAGTCGTGTTCTCTCTGCAGCTGCGTCCTGGAGAGCCCATAAGGCATCTGCAATGGGAGAATATTTGGTGCAACATGGAATGGAAGTATAATGATTTTTCTTTTTTTGGCATAAATTGACTTCTACCTAAATGTCTCATTGGTGTTCTCAGGGGATGAGTCATTATGAAGGTGGAATATTGATCAATTATTTAGGTCAAACATCACCTTTTTAACTTGCTAAAGACAAGGCCCCTTGCCCTGGCTGGTAGCACAGTGGATAAGGTGCCGGCCTGTGAACCCAAAGGTTGCAGGTTCGATTCCCCAGCCAGGGCACATAACCAGGTTGCAAACCAGGTCTCCAGTCAGGTCTGTGGCTGGAGGCAGGTGAAATGCAACCATACATTGATGTCTCTCTCCCTCTCTGCCTCTCTACCTTCCCCTCTTTCTAAAAATAATGAAATAAAATCTTTAAAAAAAAAATTAAAAAAAAAAAAAAAAAAAAAAAGGCAAGGCCTCTATTTAGTTTGAAAAAGAAAGTGTTGGAATGCAATGCATGGCTTTAACCAGAGTGGAGGTGATATGCCACACCTAGGGTTAGAGGGAGAAAGGAGATGTGCCTGTCCAGAACCTTGCGGGTAAATAACAAAGCACTTTGAGATATGGGCCAGCAGGGATTTCCACCTTCTCTGTGGCCTCCCCACTGTCATATATTTCCAGTCACAGTGAAACTCATTTTCTCTTACTGTGCTTTTGCTGCCTAGCAGATGCCGTACAGTATGTCACAGGCTCTTAAGAGCTCTGGAAATTCCCTATTGTTGACATCCCATTTTACAGATGAGAAAACGGAGGCTCAGAGAGGTAATGTTAATTTGTATGAGCTCACACAATAGCATTCACATCAGGTCTGCCTGAGGCCACAGCCTGTACGCCATTGCACCACAGGGAGATCCGCCACAGCTACCTGCCTCTGTGAAAGGCATCATCCTAAACCTCTTGATTTCCTGGAGACAGGGGCCTGAGTCATGGGACTGTATCTCAGTCTTCTCCGTAGCCAACTTCCCCTCCCTCACCTTACATGGGGAAGGCCCACATGGAACATTTCCTTAATAAAAGAGTGTGAAAGAAATAGATTTAACGATGTATCACCCAAGACCCCACAGTGTTTGCTAGTGTAGAATTTTACTCCTAGTCCTCTGAAATGAAGGCATGGCATGTAGAAGGAGGGATTGAGCTTGTTCCAACTGTGGTCCTCATGGGCCAGTCCAAGGACTCTGCACAGACAACTTTAGCTCAGGAAAAGGAGGAACATACTGCAGTTGCTGTGTAAAGATAGTGAATTTCTTGTGATTGGAGGCATTTAAGCAGAGACTAGACAGTCACTTAGTGGCCCAGTTAGTCAAAATTCTCTAAGCCAAAAGACTGAAAGCCCCACTCAAACTGAGTTTTAACAAAAAATGAAGTCTACCCAACAGTTGGTGTAACCTCACGCCCCATAGCATCTAGTGGTCAAATGATATAATGTGAGTGTCCTCTTTTTCTATTGGTCTCTGCTTTCTTCCTTATGGTCTTTTCTTAGGCAGCCTCTTTCTTGTGATGGTTTCTAGTAGCTCCAGGCTCACATGCTATGGGCTTAGCAATTCTGGTGGTAAGAGAAAGTTTATTCTCCATTAGATTCAACAAAAATCTCAGAACTGAATTCCATTGGCCCAAGTCTCCTGCCATCCTGGAACCAATCAGTGTGGCCAAGGGGACGACGTACCCTGATTGGTAGGGCCAGGGCGCATGCCCTCTGGGCACTTGGGGAAATGCAGTCAACCTCCTGGGTGGTTTGAGCTAAGAGTGGAAGAGGGTTGTTTCCCCAAGAAAAAGTAGGGTGCCATTAGCTAAAGAAGAGGGTAATGGATTCTGGGCAGAGAGAAACAAGAGCTGTTTGACCTGAGGGCCACTGGTCAAACTTTGAGCATCAACTGGGAAATTGAAGATACTTACCCACTGGCTGGTGGCACAGTGGATAAGGCACTGGCCTGCAAACCCAAAGGTTGCTGGTTCAATCCCCAGCCAGGGCACATAACCAGGTTGCAAGCCAGGTCTCCAGCCAACTCTGTAGTTGGAAGCAGGTGAAAGGCAACCATACATTGATGTGTCTCTCTCTCTCTCTCTGCCTGTCTCCCTTCCCCACTCTCTAAAAATAATAAATTAAATCTTTAAAATAAATAAATAAATTCTTCTAATTTAAAATGTAATGAATGGCTGAAATTTGTAGCCAAAAGTGTTTGCTGCGGCTTTTTCTTCTTAGTTTTCACCTTCATTGTCTTCATGTCCTCCTCCTTTCCTGGAATAACTAGCGAGTAGAAGGGACTCTGGCTGCACAGAAACCTAATTTTCCAGATGCACAGGCAGGACTCTGCAGAGTTTCAGTTGAAGCCAGCGTGTACTTTGAAGCTCCATTCCTTGTGACTGGGCACAGACACCCTGCCCTCTGGTCAATAAGCATTTATTACCTTAGGCACTGGAATGAAACTCAAGGGAGGAAGAAATTTATGTCTGTTCATTGCTGTATCTCCAGTGTCTAGACAGTAACTATTTCCCTGTTACATGGATGGATGGAGTGGGAGGTGGAGTGGGAAGAACATGACTTTGAGCTAGATAGATTTTGAAACTGAAGTTGTGAGAAATTGATCTTTCATTCACCTGATATAGAGTGACCACTCAGGGACATTGTGCGGGTATTATCTAGGCAAGAGGCTAGAACCTCCAGAACAGTTGGGAGAGGTTATCTTTCTCCTCTCTCTTTCCTTCACCTTAGGAAGAAAAATCTCATTAGATCCCTCTGGCCATGTAGTATCTTAGGCATGGATAGATCTTTGTGGGCCATTGAAGGAGATGGATCTTCTGACAGGGTCTGTTCCTGAGTCTCCCATTCTATAGCTGTTTATGTGTAGTATTTTTCTTTATTTCTATTAGAGGAACCTATATCCTCTGTTCATCTCTGTCAATATCTTTCCTTTATCTATATCATGAGAACTGCCCATAATCTTTTTAAGCCTGTATTTCCTTACCAATAAGATGGGCATAATGTTTTAAGGAGATTGATGTTACAGCGTAGGAATGTTGATAAAGGACCTAGGACAGTGCCTGGCACATAGAATGCGTCTAACATATGGTTGCTATTATATAACTGGAGCCCAATGAGAGAACCGTATTGTATTGAGGGCTCTCACAGAATATGAAATATGTATTAGAAAGTGCTTTCTGGGACCATGTAATAGACAGAACAAACCTTAGGATAGACAGACCTGGGTTCAAATTGTGGTTTCACAACTTGTTAGTTGAATGACCTTAAACAAGTGATTTAATTTAATTTGTCTGAGACCAGTTGCCTCTTTAGTGAAAGGGGGGGGAACATGATATCTACTTCTCCTGGGTGTTTTAAGGCTGCAATACACAAACTTCATTGACCTCTATGCTGTTCTGTATACTTTTAGTCCCCTGTTGGAGAGGCAGGGAGATACAGAATTGCTAAGTTGAAGGTTGTGTTAGTTAGGATAGACTTGGTTCTGCTGCAGTAACAAACAACTCCTCCTCTCAGTGGTTTAATAGAATGACAGTTCATTGCCCCTTCATACCATGTGTCTAACATGGTCTGTCCAGGGCCAGGAGTGGGAGTGCTCTGCTCCATGTAGTCACGGAGGAATCTAAGCTGACAGAGGCTTCCCATTTTGTTGCCACATGATCTGGAAAACATGGCTTTCTTACTTGGCATGGCAGGGTCACACAGCACCAAGCCTCTGCTGAGACTCAGAAGCAACATATGTAGCTTCTGCCCACTGGCTAGGATATTCAAAAGTCTGTGCCTAGTTGTGCGTAGGGGGCCAGAGATGTGGGGAGCAGATTGAATGCTTGTTGAGCATTAGCATCTCTGCTGCAAGGCCCTATTTGTTGTCTAAGTGTAATGTCCACTTTAGGGCTAGAGCAATTGTGGGCCTGACTTCATAACCAGCCAGATCGCTCCCAGGCCAGTGCTTTCTGCCGGTGGGGCAAGAATTTTAGGCATAATACCCTCAGCCTGATGGATCCTGCTAAAAATGTGAGCTTCCATTTACCTGTACCAGATGCTGGGAGGTAGGTATAGTCTTATTGGACAACTGATGACTGAATAATAGAAAACAAACAAACAAAAAAATCACATTTAATAAGCCACTCTGTTGGGGTCTGTTGAGGGGAATTGAGCACTGTGATATTATTATATTTATCTTCACTACATATGTCACGAGGTATTGAATGACCCAGAGAAAAAGTTTCATTTCCTGTGGTCCTCTGTGGAAGAACACGACTGATGTTTGCTGAATGCCTGCCAAGGGCCAGGCCATACTCTCGTTGCTTAAATATATATGAATTTAGCTACATCCCACAGGACTCCTTTGAGCGAAGAGGTTATGATCTCTATTTTGTCAGTGAAACAGTGGGGATTATAAATGTTTAGAACTGTATAGGAATAATAGCTTCTCCTATTCATGGGACACAACCAATCCAGTGTGGTCCCTGATTCAAACCCAGTCTGCCTGCCTTTGTCATCCATGTTTTTATTTTATTTTGTAATCATCCACCTTGTCTTTCTATTGTGAAGGCCATGAAGCTTAAAGCAATTTTAGAGATGCATATGCTTTTGTTTGCTAATAGAAGCTGTAAGAATCTGAAACATAATTTCAATATTGTTTATTGAACCCTAGTTATGTATCAACTCATTTAGTCCTTAGAGCAACCCTGGGATGTAGGTTTCTGTGGCCATGGTATTTAGATGCAGAAACTGAGGCCCAAAGAGATTGAATGACTTGCCCAACAACTTAATGGCGGATTGAGAATCCAAACCTGGCCACTGAGGTCTAAGTTCATCCTCCACACCACTGCCACTCTGCCTGCATATATCTGAGTACAACTTTCATTCTGGGCAGGTGTTTGTGACCACAGTTTACCACGTGGCGCACTGTGTACTCCACCCTGGAGGAAGCAAGGTGGCCCTTTCCTGAAGGGGGCCCTTTAGGGAAGTGCTGTTTGGTATGAGGAAGGGACTCTCTGGGGAGAAAAACATTTTTTGATGTTTATAAAATTTAATGTTTTTCACTCACTGTTTTTCTTTAGAAACTTGGCCATAATTTATTGAGCTGTGTTTGAAAAATACAGGAGATCTCTATGTATTCCTTCTGAGGAAATATGATTAAAAATGCACACTTAGTCTCCCCTGATTTCTGGAAGACATTACAATATGACAAAGGGCCACATAATTTCAGAACTTACATCTTTATGTGAAATTCTGTGCCCTCCAGCAAACGACACAACAAATTCAAAAGCAACACTTCATGGTGAAATATTTTCTAGAGGAAACTGAATTGGGGAGTGAATATGATATTATAACACTCCTTTGGTCTGGCAACCAGTCCTTAGGAATAATAATAATTTGTTCATGGTAAGCCCCTGCTGCATGCCAGCCAGAGGGCTCTGAGGTCAATGCTGGTTCCATTTGGTTCTCTCATCGCACCAGCCCTGCCTGCTCAAAGTGACAGATTCCCACTTTAGAGATAAGGACTTGGAGGGAGAGGACCTCATTTTGAACTTGTTCTCTTGCCTCACGCTGGCTCAGATACTGAAGATGAACCTCTAAGAAAGAAACATGCTTTTCCTAGGTCTTAAAAGGTTGCTTGTAAATGAGCTAATGTAGGGACAACGCTTAGTCCTGGGACCAGCACAGAGCATGTACTTAGTAAATATTCTTAATGATGGTGAACTCTCCCCTCCCTTCCTCTTCCTGTCCTTCCCTCCTTCTCTGTCTCCTCCTCCTCCTCTTTCGCCTCGGTTGCCTGTTGGGAGAAAGCTTTCTATGCTGGTGAGGCTGAAGAGGCCAAGGCTGAGCTGCCTTCCAACTCTGGGATTCTTGGAAATCGATAGTCATTTCTGTAAGCAAGCCGGAAACAGCGGTGCTTTAGAAAGGAGAGGACAGCAGAGCCTTTTAAAGTAATTCTTGAACCATTTTCACAAGTCCAGCCAAACTCAGTGTCTTGTACTTATAATGGATTATAATTACAACCATTGTATGATGTGCCAGGTAGACTACATTATCTGCTGTGTTAAGAGAAGAGAATCTTTACCCCCTCCCCAATGATCCAGCAGAAATAAGCAGCCCTACAGTGTCTGGTTTTGTCATTGTCTTTGGCAGCAGCCCCAAGTAGAACAAGTGGAGTTGGGAGACGTCCTGTGCTCCATGGCAGGCTGTGAGGTGCCAGGAGACGGCATTGTCTGCTGAGGTGCCTGGTGGCTCACATGGCAAGGCCGCACCTTCATCTGTGGGAGCTCTGCGTACCTAAAAGTGTGTGTGTCACCTATGGTAATCATCTCTGTGTGACTAAGGACAAGCATTCTAGCCCCTTTGGGCCTAAGTTTCCTCCCCTGTAAAGTGGGAGCAGGAGCCCCCGGCAGGGTCTCGCTGCTGTGTGCGCTTGTAAATGCCGTGTACTGCACAGGGCACATGGGCTGGGCCAGTGGGTGCTCTATCCAGCCCAGGCGCCACCTTCTGGAGCCCAGACCCCAGTCACCTGTGGCCTTTCAGGGGGGCACTTTCTCTCATCTGTACAGAAGAGCGTTTATCTGTGGCCCTGAAAGTACTTGACATACAGTAAGTACTCAGAAAATAGTAACTGCCATTTCTACTATTGAGTAATTATTTTATGGAGAAGATGAATGAATAGATCAAAGGAGGTGGGGAATGGGATAAACTGAGATCTGAGTTAAGCTTTGAAAGGTGTGTAGGGTTGTAAGCTGTGGGAGGGGGAGAGAGGTGGAGGAGGAGGTGGACGTAATTTCCCTTGAAATGTTTCTTCCCCGTCCCTTCCCACCTTGCCCCTCCTGCCATTGCTTGTATGCCATACCAAGGAAATTAGTGGGAAGCCATTGAAAGATATTTTTAAACTCTGGATTATGGAGAAATTGTAATGTGCCCCAGGGTACCCATCGCACAGTCCCATCCAGCTCCAGCTTCCAAGAGCAGTCCTTCGTGCTTGGCCCTCTGTTACCTCCACCTTTATTATGGAAGCAAATTGCAGATGTCTTCTTATTTTGTTTGTTAAAATAGTAAAAAGTTTTAAGCAGAAAGGGACATAATTTGGTTTGGATCTTAGGGGGCTGTTTGAGCATTAGCCTTGGGGTGGGAGGGGGACAAGAGGGCAGCAGGATGGCCGAGGACAGCCTGCCATGTCTGTCCAGGTGGTTTGGAAGCAGGGCTTGTGCGACAGGATAGAGGACAAGGGGATAGAGGACAAGGGGACAGATCTGAGAGGTTAAGGCTGTGTATTCTAGAGAACCAGTGGCACTTGATTTTTTTGGGGTGCCTTTTTAATGGTATAATCATGGCTGTTATGAAGTGCTTAATGCATGCCAAACTCTAAACCAAGCACTTCTTCTTCTTCTTTTTTTTTTAATTAAAGATTTTATTTATTATTTCCAGAGAGAAAGGAAGGGAGAGAGGCAGAGAGGGAGAGAAACATCAATATATGGTTGCCTTTCACCTGCCTCCAGCCACGGACCTGGCTGGAGACCTGGCTTGCAACCTGGCTGGGGAATCGAACCAGCGACCTTCGGGCCCGAAGGCCGGTGCCTTAGCCAGGGCTAAGCTAGGCACTTCTTATATATGAACTCATTTAAATCTCACAAAAGCCCTGTGAAATTTACACACTTATAATCCTCATTTTATGGATGAGAAACTGAGGCCAAGAGAGGTAAAAGCAACTTGTCCAAAGCCACAGGTAGGAAGGGGGTAAAAAGGGTTTTAATCCCAGGTCTCCTGGTTCTGGAGTTTGTTCCTTAAATGCTGTGCTATGCAGTCTCTGGTGATGCTGTAGCAGGGTGACAGGTGATGGCAGCCTGTTTGCAAAGCTTCACAGCTGTGTAATTCTTCTCGTGTTCTTGTTTGACCATATCTTTCAGCAGTGGGCTGGAACTTACGGTTTGTTTTTGCTCTTGTCTTCGGTCACTGCTTATTTGTTTCAACCTCCAGGAAGGCGTTGGCTGCTATTTTATTATTGCCATTTCTGTACTTTCTGCCTTTGTTCCTGAAGGGAGGGCTGTTAGTGGAAAGGCAGGAAGAAGTGATGTGATCTGGGCTGTTGGCCGCTGCTGCTGTGTGCAGCCTGCCTGGCTTACCTCATGTGTTCTCTGGAAGGTTGCGTGTCAGGAGAAAAGAGAACCAGCTCCGTTTCAGAGCCATAAAAGTTACCTAAACATCTGTTTCTCAGAGGCATCCCATTATTAATTGAGCTGTTGTTAATTCTGGGTGTTTCTTTCTTTCCACTAAGTAATCTCAGCCAAATGTGTGTTTTGTTTTGTTTTAGGATTTTATTTTTTTATTTTTAGAGAGAGGGGAGGGGAGAGAGGCAGAGAGGGAGAGAAACATCAATGTATGGTTGCCTTTCACCTGCCTCAAATGTTTTTAAGTAGCTCTTCTCTCAAGTCCCGAGTTCTGAGCACAGAGAGGCTTGTTATGGAGGAGACTAAGGGAGTCTCTTTTAAATGTGAACTTACACTGGGGTTTCCTTACAAGTGTCTACTTAGCTCAGAGTCCACCTAGCACTGTCTGGGTGGCACTCTGGAGTGGATTTGTCTCACTGGCTTCCAGTGAGTGTCACTTGACTCTACCACGTGACATTGAGGAGTATCAGTCCCAGGATACCAGGGCTCCTGCCTCATTTGGACGAGCCTGAGCAACCCCTGGGGTCAGCTCCACATGCAGCTTAAAGCAAAGGCAGAGTGCAGGAAGAAAGTGGTGGTGGGGCTCCAAGACACACGCTCTTAGGGCTGTGAGCTCCCAAGTCAGACAGACCCCCATTGCAGACTGCTTTGCCTTTCACTTTGCTTTTCTGAACCTTGCTTTCCCCTTCTGTAAAATGGGCATACAGCTCTACCTCCAGGTTGCTATGTGTGTTAATGTGTAAAGCACCTTGAACACTGCCTGCCCCCCGGAAGTGCTCATTAGGATTATTTAAGGATCTCCATCTGTGGCAGGCACTGGTTAGCTACCCAAACTCTTTATTTCTTTGTTCCTCACGACAAACCTGTGAATAGAGGACAATATCCTCATTTGGCAAAGAAGATAGGAAGAGTCAGAGACTTACTCAAGGTCACATAGCAGTGAGTAGGCAGGACCTAGGTTTGACCTTCACACTCCTCCTTTTACTATGTCCCATCTGAGGTGTCCCCACTTAGCTGGTTCCTGATGCTGAGCATCCTGAAGTAACACCTGTCAGTCCCCTGGAATGCCTTCTTGGTGGAATTGTCATTTAGAAACTGCTTTCCAAAGTGCCTGCTCAAAGCCACTTTGAAGAAGGTTCATCTTTGGCTACTGGAGTTTGCAGAATCTTCTCTAGTTTCTCCTTTGGCCCTAAGTCCCACAGGTGGGACTGACTACCATGATTGCCCCTTCCCTTCCTGCCAGGGCCCCCCAAGGAGCATGTGTGCACACTGGCCTGTACCAAGCCATGGTGGGCCTCTGGGATCTCAGAGGGCACTGGCAGCAGCCCTACGTGGCACCTTTTCTTTACTTCCTCTGTGTGTGGGGGGGAGGCAGGGGAGAGAGAGATGCCAGCCCAGCTTGCTGGTATGCCTCTCGTGGGGAGAGGCAGGGTAGGGAATCCAAAACAGGCTCAGAAATTTAAATCCCAGTTCCGTTGCTTGCTTTCTGTGTGGCCTTGGGCAAAGTGTTTTCTCATTCTTTGCCTCAGTTTCCTTAGCTACAAAATGAGAAACAGCACTTACCTCCCAGCAAGCTGTAGGATTCCAGTGAGGTATTTCACTGAGAAAAGGTAGATCACAATGCAGAGATAAGGAGTGAGTGCTCTCTGAGCATGACCTCCCCTCCCCACTGCCACTGTGCAAATGCTTTCCCAGTTTTCTTCTTTTTTAAGTCTCACCCACCCCCTACCGCCAACCAGTAGAGGAGCAGATTGGATTGAAAGCAAGAGAGGAGGTCTACAACACTGCTCTGTGAAGAAATAAGCTGTGCAGCCTTAGATAGGTCACTTAGCCTCTCTGAGCCTCAGCTTCCTCCTCCCCAATATGGACACAGTGTTTCTCCCCCTGGGTTATTATTCATTGTCTTATGGATCACATGATGGAAAAGACATGGGCTTTGGAGTCACAATAAGTAGAGTTCAAATCCCAGCTATCACTTACGAGCTTTGTAAACTGGGACAGTTTATTACTTAGTCCCTGAGCCTCACCTTCTTCCTCTGGGAAGTGGGCACCATCAGGCAACTGTTGGAAGGGCTCAACCAGCCACGGCCCAAGAGGCTGATGGAAGCCATAATTTCCAAGGACTTCAGTGACCTGCATCCTGGGCTAGGTCTGGGCTTGCACTGTTTCACTTCCTTTTTAATTTTCTTAGTCTTCAAGCCTAAATTGACACTTTTACAGGAAAACAATGTGTATGCATCTAAAATAACAAATATCTTGATAGTGTTTATTCTGTCTTTTTAACTCTCTTAAATTTTATCCAAAATGGTCATATTTTGGCTTTCTTTTTTCTGAATCTTTATTCATCATTATTTCTAATAACTAAAGCAAGACATTATTTCAAATATAGCAAATGTGTTGTATATAGTTACTTCTCAAACTCTCCGTGGTGAAGAACCAGCTTTAAAATGATTTCTTTTCCAGTTCATTTCAGACTGATAACTTTCGTAAAATACTGGATTTCACAGCAACATGAAACTGCTTTAAATTTTTCTAAAAGCTTAATGTCAATTTCTGTGCTTGTCTCAGGCTGTTAGTGAACAGTTTGCCTCCCAGTTCACAGACCCGCGTTGGGCAGAACCGTTGCTGACTACCTCGTATGCCATTGCCGAGTCGCAGCACTGTGCGTGCAACTGCTGTGCTGGCTGTTGCTGGTGGGCGTGATGCAGGACTTCTCTGGTCTGTGGCTTGTTCACCTGGGTGAGAATTCAGTAGGGGAAAACTGATGAGTAGAAGAGCTTCTGTGACATTCTGATTTACAAATGAAGGTCTGAAAAACTGGTTTCTAAAACTAGGGAATGGATCAGTGCAGTTCAGGCTTCAGAGTGGGAAATCTTTCCCCTTGGTCTTTACCAGGAGTTCCCAAATCTGATGGATCATCAGGCCACTGGGCCTTTAGACCCATCTCCTTGAAGGAAGGCCCAAAAACCTGTGTTTTCTCAGAAGCACTCCCAGTGACTAAGGGTCATCTTGTTTAGGGCACCACTCCTCTCTTAAATGGCTTGGCTTTCTACCACACCCCAAGGTAGAGGTCGGAGAGCACAGACTGTGGGCCATCCCTGCCCTGCCACTTCCTGACCCCTGAGCCTGTAGTCCTCATCCTGCAGAAGGGTTGTGAGGCCGACAGGAGCTGATGGATGTGATGCCTGCAAAAGGCCTAGCACATAGTTGGAGCTCCCCGGTATGGCAAGGCAAACCCACAAACAGGTGTCGGTAAGGTTTTGGTCTTTACTGAGGCAGGGGCAGTGTCATCATCACATGAGAAGCCTCCAGGTCCCTCCCCACGGCCAGTGTCAATGCGACCAAACACTTGGGCACTTTACCTAAGCTAGGTAGAGGCATCCAAGGAATTGTTCTCGGAGAGTTTGGGTCTGTGACCAATAGAGCCTCAGTTGCTGTTAAAATTGGGAGGTGGGGGTGTCTTGATCTAATTAATCTGGAAGTGTGTAATTAGGGAGCCAAAGGAGGGCAAAGTATGATTTACCTGACTGTGATTAGATGGAACATTCTGATAGGAAAGGAACTGCCAGAGGCATTAAAAATATATATAATCCTTTCATGATTTGGCAGGTAATTATGGTAATTTGGGGGATTTTCACAGACTTAAAAGCTTTTTCACAGCCACATTATTTTGGGAGATCCTCCTCCCTGATGCTCCAGCTGGAATGGATTGCTCGGTCTCCTGAAGCTCCAAAGGCATCTTCTAAAGCTCAGCTCAAATGCCACCTTCTTGACGACACTCTCCCTCTGTGCCTCATGCCAGTGATACCAAACAGGTGTCGTTTTGTAAGCCAACACACTGCTTGATTGGCTGCTGTTGCCTAGTGATGTCTGCCAAGGGGCAGATCTTGGGAGAGAGTAGCTGAACCTGATATAATTCGTCAGTCCCCAGTGGTTGGGCATTTTGGTAGGTTGCAGCCGTTTGGAACTAAACTCCTGCTTTGAACGCACTTGTAAATACAGGGGCAACAAAACTGCCCAGCAGGGATTGGCCAAGTTACAGATGAGGGATTTAAAAAAGTTGGTAGATGTTGCCAGACAGCCCTGCGACTTCTTAAAATTTTCTCCCATGTTCTCACCAGCCTGAAGGAGAAAATCCAGATGGTGACTGATAAGGATTTATACTTTATTAATTGGGAGTGTGTACTTTCCAAGCACAACTTAGGAACCACGTCTTTACCAGCCAGGGGTTCTCTTCAGGCCTTTCAGAGAATCAAGGCTTCATTCTTGATGGTCTGTGTTAGAAGCTGCATCGGCTGTGATTAATGTGTCTCTACTTGATATTTGTTTTTGATTTGCCACTGTTGTTAGTCTTGTCAAATAGCACCTCCTCAACTACCTTCAGATTAATTTTTCAAGGAAATAAAAAGTGCTGAGAATAGAAAGAAATATGGCAGACACTCAAAGTGGCCCTGAGCATTGATGGTACTGGAACATGGTGAGCGCCTGCACCATAATTTAGTGCACAGATAGGGCATGAGAGGCTGACTGGTGTGTGTCAAGGCCTGTTAGAGAAGTGACTTCTCAGTGTTTTCTCTGGGGAGGCCTTTCTCTCTCCCTGAGCTCTAAATGATTTCACCTTTAAGGATGTGAACTGCTTGACTTTTCTGCCTCCAGCACCAAGAACAATGCCTGGCATATGGCTCACAATTCTGTTGGTGACATTTCCACTTGGGGGACAGTGAGTCTCTACACAGCTGTCTGAGCTCCTTAGCACAGTACATATGGTCCCTTTCCATCTGGTTTCTGGAGACCTGCCTGTCCCCCTCCTCCTTCATTTTCCTTTGTGATCACCCATCACCTAAAACTAGCTCTCATCCACTGAGGATTTGCCAGGCGCAGACATGGTGCTGGACCTACTAAGAGCAATAGTTTACTTCCTCCACACAGTGGCCCAGTGGTTTTTAATTGTAGGCTTATAGAGGTTAAGTGACTTGTACCCGTGCACATCGGCAATAGGGATCAAGCACAGGCTTGTCTTTACAGCAGCCTGAACCCTTAACCACCTCTCTCAGCCGCCTCCCTGCCAACCTCTGTGCCTTTGCACCTGAACTTTCCTCCACCCGTGCCCCTTTCTCTTTGTCTCGTGGGTCACCTACCACTCACCATGTAGGTGCTTCTAAGTTATAGAACTTAAAAGATGGACTGCAAATTAGTGAGACACTGAAAGGGAGTGGGCAGGAGACAGGGTTAGACAAGCTGGTGCCAGATTTTAAAGGTGTTTGTATTCAGTACTTCAGACGGTGAGAAGCATTGAAGGCTTTAAACAGCAAGTGACAAGATCCAGTGTTGTTTTGGGAAGATTACTCTGCTTGCTTGGCAGAGAATGGTTTGGAGGGCACCTGCTTTCCCTCTGCCCTATTCCCTGTGATTCTCTGTGGCTGTTGAGAACAAGGAACAAAGGTTAGATGAGACCTGTAAGTGCCCTCAGAACCTAATAAAAATTGCAGCTGGCAGTGGTTGTGTAGCCTGCTGTTATTTTTATGGTAATGGGGACTATTTGTGATCTCAGATTCCTTTTCTGATGCTCACTTCTGAGTTTTGAATTCATTTCTAGTTATTCCAGAGTTTGGAAAGAGTTATTTGAGGAACATTAAGCTCAGTATGGTTTGTATAAGATGAAAGCTGTTTATATCAATGGCTATACACAGAGGGATATATAATACAAAAATTCAGAATTTCAAAGCTGAGCTTAATAGCAATGAACATTGTAATTTTAGTGGCTGCTGGAAATTTTTTCATCAAATTTTGTCTCCCTAGTTCCATTGGATTTTTCCCTCATTCCCTAGTGAAATGAAAACTTTGTCTGACGTGGTCAAGTCACTTTTCTGGCTACAAAAGAGGACCAGGGATTTGACAGCTTACACTAAACACCACATGAAGCTGGGATGTTCTGATGTTTTATGCATTTATGGAAAATTGTTTTAACATTCTGTCTCCCACTGCAAAACAAAATAAAAACAAATCCAAAGCGTGCTTTGTTTTGAAAGTGAGAGTGGCATTTTTTAAAACCTTGAATTGCGTGCGGGCATATTAGCAGGAATTCAATAGGAATGTTGCATTTGTGAGCTTCCTGCTAACTGGGTTCTCAGCCCTGCAGAAGTTTATGGAGGGTGTGTGTGATTACAGTACAGAATATTCACACAGGCATTATTAGTGATGTTGTATTTATTTGTGAAAAGCCAAAGAAAGATCATCTTAAACAATAAGGCAACTGGAGAATATTAATATTAGGTCTGTATAATGAAAAAACTGCTTAAAGCTCAGTGACTTGTTCTGCCCTTGTTAATTGCATGGTTGCAGTGTCCTTTGTGCCACTTCCACTTTTCATTTCATACCAGTTTGAAAGAGATGGACACCAAAGGGACTGAGGGGGTGCTCTTCACAGAGTAGGGCTTCATAGAGCAAGGTAACGGAAAGCTTCAGGACTACAAATGGGAACCTGATAAATTTCACATTGGTTGCACTGTGGCTTCCTGTAGTTTCACATGAAGAGCTGTAATTCTTTTTAAAAAGTATGAGTGGTTATCCTGGCTGATCAATGAAAGAGTGCACCTTACTAGGAAACTAAAAAGTAAGGAAAAATAGAAAGACTAGACTTTGATGATGTTAATATTCTGGTATGTTTCTTTTTTGCCTTTTACCTTTGATATAACAACCTATCCAAAAAAGGAGGGTTCCTCTTTATTTCTCCCAAGACATCAAGACTCAGGTTAATGATGCTTTTTTTCAAGAAGCCTCTTCCAATACTCCATCTTAATTCTGACAGTATGTTTTATATGTCATGCAAAGTACTTACTGCAAATGGTCTGATATTTATGCATTATATACAACTTCATAAATGCCTTGACCATATAGGATATCTTATGCTTTTTACAAGTTACAGCTGGAAAGATCTGTTGTGCATTTTGTACACCAGTCATAGATTACCTTATAGCGGCACCATTTTTATTTATCGGGAATCAGCCAAGAGTATTGCATGACTATGGAAAACTTCAAGGGCTCACAGTGGGTTACATCTGGGTACAGTGGAGAGGTAGGGTTGTGGCAGGTAGGCCAGGAGTCAAGGGCCAGGGTTCAAGAGCCAGCCCTCCTTTATTAGCTATCTGACCTCAACCCAGTGCCTTAAACTACAGCAGATTTCTCTTTCTGTAAGGTGGGAATAATAATACCAGCGTCACAGAGCTGGTGAAGTGAAGAGACAAGGAGTGCACAAGAAGTATTTTCCTGGCATAGAATAAGCAGCGACTGCAGGGTGGTTGTGTTGCTGCAGCTGTGTCTGTCACCGTCACTGTCATCATCTCAGCAGGCCTGGCTCTGTTTTCTTGGTTCTCAGAACCAAGACCCTGATGAACAGAAATGCTCAGTTATCCTAATTGTGCCACTAAGCAGGGAAATTCTCGACGGACGTAACTCAGATTAGAAAGAATGTGTTTATTAGAAATGTGTTTGTTACTTAAGAATAAAAGCCTAAAGTACAAAAGTGACCTGATACAGTCATGTTCTGATCATAAACTATGGACTGTCAATTCCATAGTGTTAACATCAACCAAGTAAAACTATGTATTCAACTTACGGGTGGGTTGCTGTAGTTTGTAGGTGAGTGGTGTCATGTCTCCAGCCCACACAACCTCCTGATGCCTTGTGGGCAGGTGGGGAAAGTCACTGAGGAGGGTCCGCCCCCTGAACCTCACTGTTCGGTCTGTGTGTTCCAGGTGGCGGAGATGCATGGTGAGCTGATCGAGTTCAATGAGCGCCTGCACAGGGCCCTGGTGGCCAAGGAAGCCCTCGTGTCCCAGATGAGGCAAGAGCTCATTGACCTTCGGGGGCCGGTGAGTACTACCCTCGGGAATGTCTCAGTCTTGCCATTGTGCCCAGTCTCTGTCCTCACCCCCGCCATTTGGTGTGTTCATTGTTAGCAATGTCAAGGGTATGGGAAAGTTCAGACTCTAAAAGAGTGAGCATTCATGTACCTGCCATCCAGATTTGATGTACATTAATCTTAACTACATTTGCTTTCTTTTTAGGTGGGAGGGATAGAATAAATAAATGCTACAAATTCTATTGAAGCCCCGTTTTCAACATCTCATACCCCTGCGCTCAGTATCAGTATTCTGTATCAATAGCCTTTCCCTCCATATTCTTACAGTTTACTACATAGATAAATTCCCATGAACAATAAACAATGTTGGTTTTGTGTAACTTTTATCTACATGGTATTACTTTCACATATCGTTGTTACTTATTTTTAATTCAATATTATAGTTTGAGTACTGCCCTATATGGATCTAACATAGAGATTTTAAACTGTGACACTCTTGACAGTTAGGGCTGTGTAATCTTGTGGGGGGTTAGTTTGGGCTGTATAATTATGGGGGACACTGTTCTGTGCATGTAGGATGTTCGGCAGCATCCCTGACCTCTGCCCACTACAGGCCAGTAGCACCCACCCCGTCGTGGCAACCAGAGATGTCTCCAGACACTGCCAGATGTCCCCTGGGGACAAAATCACCCCTGGTTGAGAACTCCAGATACAGTTCATTCACTTTCTTGAATGTTGAGTTCTCTGCTAAATGAAACCACAGTATTTTAAATCCAGTCATTGACATTAAATTGTTGCCATTTTTTGCTATCAATGTGTCCTTTTGAACACAGTTATAGTTTTTTGTTTGTTTTTTTTTTCATTTAAAATCTTTTATTATGTCAAATGTTAAATGCCCAGAGGTAGGCAGATTATATACCAATATAGTGCCTCTTCTGTATCCATTCTTAAATTGAATTATTATTAATCCTGACCAATCTTTTAAGAGTTACCCATACCCACTTCCCTCTTCTGCATTATTTTGAATCAAATACTGGGCATTTATCTACAGACATCTCAGTGTATGTATGTATGTATATATGTATATGCATATATGTGTGTATGTGTTTAAAAATAAGAAAATTATGTTATCATCCTTCAATTACCAATAATTCCTTTATTTCATCAAATATCATTGTTCAAATTTATTGCCTCAATTTATTTTAAAGATTTTATTTCTTATTTTTAGGGAAAGGGGAAGGGAGAGAGGTAGAGAGGGAGAGAAACATCAATGTATGGTTGCCTTTCACCTGCCTCCAGCTACGGACCTGGCTGGAGACCTGGCTTGCAACCTTGCCTCAATTTTTTATAGTTTTTTGAATCAAGATCCATAAGATCCTAGTGTTATATTGGTCAGATCTCTTAATGTTTTTTTTTAAATTGTAGTGAAATATACATAAATTTCACTATTTTAGCCATTTTTAAGTGTACAGTTTTGTGGCATTAGGTGTGTAACCATCACCACCACTCATCTCCTGAACTTCCCCAACTGAAACTCGAGACAGTTAACTCCCCCTCTCATTCTACCCCCCAGCCCTGGAAATCATGATTCTCCTTTTGCCTCTATGAATTTAACTACGCTTATATTTATTTTCATTCCGTAGAACACACTTTCATCTCTTTCTCTCTTTACAATTTATTTATTGAATCCTGGGTCATTTTACCACCTGATTGCACCTCTAATCAGTGCTATTTGACATGCTCCTCTATTAACTGCATTTCCTTGAATATGCATTTGAATCTAGGGGTTTGGATTCAGGTTTAATTTTGCTGAAAACATAATTCTCATTGGGGTGATGTTTTCCATCAGGAAATGCACAGTGCCTCCTTTGTCTCTTTCTTTTTGATATTAGTATCCATTTATTATCACTTGTTACATCCATTCATCACACAAATGTTTCTTTAAAGTTGATGTTTAAATATGAAATGCCTAAATTGTCAGCTGTGGTCTTAAGGTCTTAAAGGTCTTTACTGAGTTTTGCCATATCGTAAAGTAAAAATTACTTATCTGTGATCCCACTATCAGTGTGCAAGAGTTCCTTTCAGCACATTAAGGTGTGAGGTGGTTTTAACTTGCATTTCTCTGCTCATAAGTAAGGTGGATCATCTCTAAAATTTTATTTATTTTTAGAGATAGGGGAGGGAGGGAGAGAGAAAGTGAGGGACAGAAACATCCATGTGGGAGGGAAACATCAGTTGGCTGCCTCCTGCACTCCCCCAAATGGGGAACCTGGTCCTGACTGGGATTCAAACTTAGACTTTCTGTTTCTCAGCCTGTTGCTCAATCCACTGAGCCACACCTGCCAGGGCTGGATCATCTTTTCATTTGTTTGTCACCCATGTTGGTTTCCAGCTCTGTGACTTGTTTCTCGTGGCCTTTTGCCTATTTTCTTTCTTCTGTGATTTCTTTCCTTACTGATTTGTAGCATTTACTAACATATGTTGTAAATATTCCTTCCTAGCCTGTGGTTTAATCATTTGCTTTTGATAGAAGTAGAAAATTGCAAACCTACATAAAAGCAGAGAATCATTTAATGAGACCCCATCACTCACCTTTAATAATAATTAACTGACAGCCATTCTTGCTTCATTCATACTCAATTCAGTCACTTCCCAATACAAATTATTTGGATGCATATTCAACCCATGGTATTTTATTTATAAATATTTTCATATTTATTACTAAAAGATACTTACAGTACCATTATCATGTCTTAAAAATTAATGGTAATTCCCTATTATCGAATGTTTAATCAGTGTTCCATTTTCTGAAGTTCTCTTAAAATGTTTTTCAGTTTATTTGCTCTAATAAGAATCCTAATAAAGTGCACATACCATAGTTGAGTGATAGGTCTCTTCAGTCTATTATAATCTGCATATTTGTTTTATCTCCCCTTGCCTTCTTGCTATTCCTGTACAAGGAACTTGGCCCTTTGAAGTGTAGGTTTTCCCAGTTAGGATTTTGTTGATTGCAACAGTATGATGATGTTCTCCATGGTTCTCTCTTCCTTGACTTTGGGTTGGTCATGAGCTCTATAAACTTGTTGAGTTTCAGGTTTGGTTTTCTGATAACACAGGATGGAGTGTATGCTTCCATCAGGAGACACAAGAACATTGAGTCCCATCAGACCCCATTTGTTTACGTAAGGCCAGCACGTGATGTTGCTTCCTGGGCTTAAAGCCTACAGTGCAGTCCCTGATTAAGTTTGGTTGTCTAACTCCTCATAATTCAAGACTTGGGATAAACCTTTGTGGATTTCCTTAATTAGGAAGATGCAGGTTTTCTAAATGGGGAACACATTTAGGGGTCTATTCTACACTAAGACCCCTTTGTGGAAAGTGATCTTATCTCTGTTTTTGAGGTTGGCTAAGGCTTGGCCGACCCTGCATTTTTCTTTGAGTATGTTGTAGAGCTAGATTCAAACTCAGATGTAATCTCAAAGTCTATTTTCTTTCTCCATGCTCCACCAACCCAAGGGAATTGTGGGGAGCAGGTATGAGGGGTTCCCTTGTGATACTCATTGACCTTCTGAACAAGGTCCAAGAGTCCGTCCGCAGTGGCCTTCCCAGTTTTCCTCACATTAAGACTTGAACAATGTCTAATGTGGCTCCTCCTTTTCCTGCAGCTGAGGAAGGACGTGGAAGCTGCAGGGATGGAGAAGTCCTGGGGCTGACCTCAGTTTTCCAGTATGAATGGGGCTGGCTTGGGGGCAGGCAAGTCTTTCCTGCCTCCCTGCCCAGTGCCAAGGTCCTGACACTCTCCAATGCCCACCTTGGAGAGGGACCTGATGGCAGGTAAGGACCAAGGACTGGTCCCATTCTTTAGGGTAGACCCTCTGGGAGTCCTTGTATGTACTTTCTGCTGAAAGAATGATGGGTGAGGACTTTCACTGCAGATGTGTTTCCAGAGAGCAACTTCAGTATACTCTCCTCCTTGCAAACTGTGAAAACAATAAGCCGGCTAATACAAATCAGTAATTCTAATAGCTATCATTTATTGAGTAATTGATATTTGCAAAAAATTATGTGCCTTCAAAGTATTAGTATTTCATTTATCCCTTACCAACCCTGGCTGTAATTGCTGTTATGATCCCATTTTGGAGAAGAGGAAACTCAGAAATGAAATAATTCAGCCAGCATCACACAATAGGAGCTGGCAAATTGGCGTCTGTCTGCCTTGAAAGACTGGATTTTTCTTTAAACAGGAAACTTAGAACAATTTGGACTCTTGACAAAACTCTTTACACCCATGCTAAATAGTCAAGTAGTATAAAAGGGAAATCACCGAAAAATAAATCTCCCTCCTATCCCTGTCTCCTAGTTCTCCTACCCATAGGTAGTAACAATGACCAGTCTTGGATTTGTCTTTCCAGATACCCACATGTTTTATTATCTAATAGCTTGCTTGCTATATTCACTGTTCTATATATCACTTCCGCCCTTCTCCACTTAAATATTTTAGAGATCTTTTTATTTTACTTTACATGTAGATCATCATCATTCTTTTTAAGAATTGTATTTCCTTGAACTGGCAATACCTGATTTATTTAACCAGGCTTCCATTGATGGATATTGAGTTCCCAGTTTTTATTTTTACAGCAATGTTGACATAACAGTCTTGTGAAATCCTACATTTAGGTGAGATGTTGTCTGGCAGCAGGTGGTGCTCAGCTTGGTGGATGAAGCCCCAGAGATGTTGCCTTGCAGGGCACCAGGCACTGGGGAGGACCAGCACCTCCTTCCACCCTCCTTCACCTGCCGCAGGAAAACTTCCCGAGGGCCAGCATCTATCAATAGCTGATAGATATAACAAGTTACAGAAATGTGTCAGGCACACATTGAGTCTTCACCTTCATTCCCGCACTTAATTGAAGACAAGCCTGTGAATCGAGTGGGATGATTATACTCTTATAAATATGGCAGGTGAGATGTAGAAGGTTATAGGTTCTGCCAGGCTTCTCATAACGCTCCATCCCTGTAGCCTCACGCTGTTAGGCTCCCAACTCGTTGTCTTTCTTCTGCTCCAGGCCCTTTCTTCCTTGCTCTGTGGGGCTTTTGCTCCTGCTGTTTCCTCTGCCTACAATACTACTCTGGGCCCAGATAGCTCACTCCTCAATATCAACTCGTTACTTCCTCAGGTCACCTTCCTGATGCCCTGACAAGGTCAGATTTTTCATGTTGAACATGATGCTTATCTGTATCTCCCCATTCTTCTCTTAATGTAATTTTACATTTCTCAGTGATCAAAATCTGTCTCCCCTGCTCCATGAGGGCAACTTCCATGTCTTGTTCCGCACCCTGTGAGTCCCAGTGATCCATGAGGTAGATGCTCAGTAAAGGTGGGTGAGTGAGTGAACGAACGGATAGACAAATGAACAAGTATCACAGGTAGTATGCAGTGAAGTCCAGATTTTTCCAGGGCCCATGTGACCTGCAAGTCTACCTTCTTTCCCCCATGCCACACTCCTTTTTGCCTCAAGTCTGCATGCCCTTCAGGACATCTGTTCACACAAAAGCAGCTCTGTCCTCAGAGGATCCTTTCCTGTGGCCAGGTTATGATGGCCAGAGCAGGGAGAGAGTAAAGTTGTTGTTAAGAGCCTGAAAGCTGTTGGGGGAAACTGCCATTTCAGTAGTGGCCTCAAGGGGATACCTTGAACTTGTCATTATTGTCACAAGCCCACCCTGCTCCTTTATCCCTCCAGAGGCAGATCTGGAGCCCTGTCCCCCTTTTATTGTGAGAGGCATTTGTCATGGGAATCTCAGCCTCTCCTCTTTTCATTTCCTCTTGGCCTGACACTGCAGACCCTGGATGAGACTCTTTCCCACAACCACAGTGTTTGAATGCCTGAAGGGCAGAAGTATGTCTGCTTTATTTGGAAACCCCAGTTTCCTCTTCTGTCAAATGGTGAGTCACATGGTAGCAGCGTCTTTGCGCAGCTTGTTGAGACACTGCCAGCAAAACAGTTCAGTGCTGGGTACTCAGTAAGAGCTCTGTTTTCATCTCTGAATCCCCAGGGCCCAGCACTGTGCCTGCTGCACATAGTAGGTGCAGAATGTTGGTTAAATGAGAACTTCATTTTCATAGAGCAGAAAATGACTGCATGGACCAAATAATTTTTTTTAAGATTTTATTTTATTATTTTTAGAAAGAGGGGAAGAGAGAGAGGCATAGAGGGAGAGAGACATCAACGTATGGTTGCTTTTCACCTACTTCCAGCCACAGACCTGGCTGGAGACCTGGCTTGCAACCTAGTTATGTTGCCCTGGCTGGGAATCGAACCTGTGACCTTTGGGTTCGCAGACCAGCGCCTTATCCACTGTGCTACCAACCAGGGCCGCAAATAATTTTTTTTAAAGATAGACATTGCCCTGGCCAGGTGACTCAGTTGTTTAGAGCGTTGTCCCATATACCAAGAGGTTGCAGGTTTGATCCAGTTTGGGACACATATGAAAGACAACCAGTTGATGTTTCTTTGTTACAGTAATGTTTCTTTCTCTCTGAAATCAATAAATATGTCTTTGGGGGAGGGTTTAAAAAGTTAAAAGATAGGCAAGGGACACAGATTCTTCTCAGTAGTATCTTTTAATAATATGATAGTCTTTTAAGCTAAGTCACATATCTTAAGGAGTTTGAGAGTTAGGGTTGACTTTTTTTTCTTTCTCTTTTTTGAATGTGTTTTTTAAGGACCCTGTTCTCATTATTTTCCCCCCTCTGGTGTAAGATGTGAATGAATGCTGGAGGGTTTTGTTTTTGTGTTTTACCTTATAGCTAGATTTGATTATAGCCCTGAAAGTTCTCTGGGAGAAGAGCTCCTATTTTGAATAATAAGTGGAGACAGGGAAATAGAATCTAAGATGTGAGATGCAGAGGTCAATTAAAGCCACAGCGCAGGGAAAGCGGAAAGTGAAACAACTCATTAAGTGCAGGTTTGTTCCCATGGGGGAAGGAAACTTGGTCTCACTTTTTATATAACTGAGTTTGGCTTCTTTTTTCCCTGGTTAGTCTCTGTTCCCAAGTACGATTTAAGTGGCTCACCTCTACTTAAGCAGAAGAGGTGGCCTGCTGTGGTCTGACTTGAAGTCTGCATAGTCACTGCCCTGACTCAGAGCATCACCCTGTTGGTTCGTTCTGGTGCCACTGTTCTCACCTCATTGTTTGTTCAATGAGGGAACCACCCTTAGTTATTTACTGTGTGCTTGATGTTGGATTGCATTTTTATCCTCTTGCTCTCAGAACAACTCTATATATTTATTAGATCCCAGTTTTCAGCTGAGCAAACTGAGGTGCAGATTGATTTCATGATTTACCCCAAGGCATGCAGCTTCTTGGTAGCAGCAGGATGCCAATCCAGGACTACCTCCTTCTGTAACACCATGCTGCTTATTTACGCTTTTGTTTTTCCTTCTTTCTTTTTTATTTCAAGGAAAATCTAGTGCCTATTTTGCCCTAGGCACAGCACTCTGTGTGGTTTTAAAGGTCCAGATCCCTGATGGAATAAGATTGAACAGTGTTCATTTAAAAAGTGTTCAATAGGTTTCTTTTTGGAGCGCTTCCCTCCAGAGTGCTTCATGGCTTTCCACAGAGGGCAGATACAGCGTGCATTATTTCCCACGAGTATCTCCCCAAGGAGCATCTTTTCCAAGACGCTTTTTAAGGAATGTATTTGGGAGATGTAGGGCTAAGTCGAGTATCACGGTAGTTTCCCATGCACCAGCTGGCAAGGAGGTGGTGGAAGCCTGGTTTGTTTCATGAGCCCGCCTGGGTATGGGGTCCCGTGGGTTTGGAGGAGAGGAGGTGATACTGTGTGGCAGTAGGGTACAGTGAGCCTGCCCACAGTCCACTGGAGGTGAGTGACTGGCTGGCATTCAGTCCAACTGGCCTCCTGCTTCCTCCCAGTGGCACTGGGTCCCCCTGCATTTTGGGCCTCATTTACATTACTTTTCAAAGACCAGGTTGTTCTGATTTTCTCCTGTTTAGTTCTCTTTTGCTGTTTTTCTCTGGTTTTTATTTGCCTCTGTGTGCTTCTCTTTTTAGTCTTCTTTCACTGTCTACCTCTCTTTCACTTCTTCCCTTTGTTTCTCTCTCCGTCTTTTCTTTTTTTGGTCTGCCTCTGACCTCATCTCAGTCTCTGTCTCTCTCACTTCCTGTTGCATGTTGGTCTCTGTCTGCCTCTCTGTTTCTCCCCCTTGCCTGAATCTCATTCTCTGCATTCATCTGTTCTCTCTTCCCTTCCCATTGTCTCTAGTAAAACTAGTAAATAAACAGTTACATCACTCTGTGACATGCTGATAATTACTGTTCATTGCAATTGTCTTAGGAAAACCACAGATCCTTTTGGCTTCTTCTTCATTGTCCAAGGCTTCTGCGTTTTGCATCAGGGCCCTATGATGTGGCTGCTAGTAAAACCCACTTCCATGGAAGCCTTTGCACACCCTCCCCTCCCAAGCCTTAGCGGCCCCGCCTGCGTTGCCACGGCGCTTTGTGCTCCAGCATTGGCCACTCTGTGTAATTGCTCTGGGCTGAATTTTCTTTCTTTCTTTCTTTCTTTTTTCTTTTCTTTTTTTTTTTTTAACCTGTGGACTGAGACGGGGACTGTGTATTCATTTCCCGCTTCTCAGAGCTGGCATACATGGTCACTCATGGAACGTGTGATGTATAAATCTGTCCGTGCACCTGTGGTATCTATGGTAACACTCTGTTAGCCACAACATTGGATTACCCAGAACTGTGCCTTCCTGGGTCCTACTAGATAACAGAGACTTGCTGTAAGCTGCTTGGTGTTTCCATGGGTCACCTTCCCTCCACTGTTGAAATAACGGAGCTGGTGGGAGAGAAAGACAAGCAATTTAAAATTCAGGAGCGAGATAGGTGGAAAAAACTCATCCCAGTTTTATAATAAGGTTCATTTTGAAATAAAATGCTTCCTGGGACTTTCTTGGTATCTTTAAAACCGTTAGAGGGAGTGATCTCATCTGAAGGCTGATGCTATTTAAGTAAGAAGGCTTAATAAGAGATATATTTTTCAGCTGGGTGGCACTTGCTGAATATCTAATGACCAAGCATCAAATTGTCTGTGGTCCCACAGCGGCTCTAAACCTCACATTCCAGATTATAAGAGGCTTTTAAAATCAGTACTTGGACATTGTGTTTTAATCGTCTACTATCTTGAAGGAGATTATTTTTTAAAGTGCCATTAAAAAGAGACCACTAAAAATATGTCTCACATAGAGGCTTAGCTCAGAAATACTAGCTTTTGACATAAAATCATCTGGAAAAATGCTTGCAGAATGCACTTTAAACTTCTTAGTGCCAGAGAATAAAAGCCCCTCTTTAGGCCCACCCATCGTTTCCTACCCCACGTGATCACGTGATTCTTGATGTTAAAGCAGGTACTTCCTGTACCTCAGGGGCTCCCAAGTCACAGGTCTTTCTTCCCTCATGTTAAACTCTTGCTTGTCACCAGAGGTAGTTGGGTTCTGCCGGGGATCTCTGGGGGCTGCAATGTAGGGTTCAGTTCAGGTGGGCATAACTTGACTCCCTAAGGCTTCTGGGCTTGGAACTTTGAAAATACGTTTCTATTAAGATGAGAGCTTTGTGTCTATTGGCAAATGCAGCATGTCCTAGCTGCCTCAAAGCCAGTCTCATTGCCACATACAGGAATCATTGGCAAGGTACAGCATCATCAAGATTTATACACTTTCTGCTCCATGACAACCAGCGGTGGGTTAAGGGAGGAATTTTCTGTACCTGCTTAGCCTGCCTGTTGACTACCTGTGTTTTTTGTGATGTCTTGTAAAGTGCGGGGCACCTGGTGGGGATGTGGCAGGCGTGGACAACATGAGCTTTACCCTGGGTGAGGTCAAAGACAGAATATGTTTGATGTGATTTGTGTCTCTCTGGTTTGACTTCATGTGACTTGCCTTGGAGACTGAGGTCCAAAAAAGGTAACCCTGAGACCTTTCCATCACAAATTCTGAAGAAATATAAGCAGGATTATGAGACAACCCACTGATCCCCATGATTGTTTCTTCCCCAGCATGGCTTTGGGAGCCTTTGGTTGGAGTTGACTGCTCCCAGCCCCTCTAGCAGGAGGGAGGACAGGCAGCAGCCCTGTGCTCCGTGTTGATTTACTCCAAGTCCTTCCTAAAGTGAGCTCACCCTTTCTTCTTTCCTTTTCATCTGATGAATCAAAATTCTGAGCTCATGACATGTGCATGTGCTCATTATTGGTGCAAGCAAGGCCTGCCCTTATTTATTTGATAAATTAGCTTTGATCTCTCCCTTTGCTTCTATGGAAGATGCTCCTAGACTCCACCCTCACCTCCCCCCAGGTAGCAGCCTCAAGGCTCAGGGTTGCTTGACTCCTGACCGCTGTGTATTTTATCGACATGTAAGTTTCTCAATAGAAAGTTACTAGCATGGGAAAGTGGTTCCTGTGACTGGGGTAACCACATGGGACTCCTATATAGGCAGGTCTGGGACTGGGTCTCTGTCCATCCCTTGTGGCCAGACTGCAGCACTATCCTTGACTCCTATCCTTTTTGTCATCTTCAAAATGTAGGCTCTCCCAGCCTCTTCACTTGGTCTCCACCCTGCCTTGTGAATCTTACTGACCAAGACTATCTGTCTAAATCCTAATTTAATTTAATTCTGTTTCTGCTAAATTAGCATACAATATTTCTAAGGATATATAATAATCGCATGATTATACTTACAAAAATTCTCTAAGTATATGTACTTATTGCTTAATACTTATTGTTAATAATTATTTCTCCATGATAAGAGTTCCCTTCTGATGAGTTTTTCCTTCCCCATCAATTGCATGTGACTTTCTACTTTTTTTTTCTTTAGATTTCTTCCTATTTTTTGTATTTTTTAGAAAAGGCCCATTTCTTCTCTCCTGGCCCATCATTACCTTAGGGCTGAGTTGAGTTTTGTGACATTTGGACATGAAAGGGATCTTATGGTTTGTTCTGGAAACTGTCCTCATCTCTTTAACATGGATTTATGTATCTTCCAGTAAAAATAAATACTTTTTTCCCTATGTTTTCTCAGACGTTGAGTCCCTGGCCAACTGTTTTGTGGACTCCAGAGCCCATTGTGTATAGATTGCTTTACTGTCTCTTCCAGGAGAATAGTGGGTTACAAGACTGGATTGGAATGTAGACATTTGGGTAAAGAGATCCCTGATTAAGGTGCAAAAAGCCAAATTATTCACTCCCTTTTTCTGCTTTGTTTTGTTTTGTTTTTAAAGATTTTTATTCATTATTTTTAGAGAGAAGGGCAGGGAGGGAGAAAGAAAAGGAGATAAACTTCATTGTATGGTTGCCTTTTAACTGCCTCCAGGTGGGGACCTGGCTGGAGATCTGGTTATATGTCCTGGCTGGGAATCAAACCAGTGACCCTTGGGTTTGCAGGCCAGGGCCAATCCACTGAACCACACCAGCCAGGGCTCCTTTTTCTGTTATTTTAGAAATGACCTCTTCTTGAGGAATGACCCATCCTGGTGTCACCCATGAGGTTCCTAAGCCTTCTTGCTCCTGGGTCTGCAAAACTGCTGCTCTGATTTTGAGCATCATGATTTTGTTGACTAGGGTTCAAATGTGTTCACCTAGACACTAAACAATTATGAGTCTTGTCCACACTCAAGTGGGTGGTTGTAGTTGCCAACTGATGTGGCCAGCCAGGCATCTGAGATCTGACTTGGCCAGGGTTTTTAATAAAATCAGGGAAACCTCAGGTCCCCTTAGATTTTTATTTCTTTTCTGGAATAGTGCCCCCACCACCACCACCACCACCACCCTGCTGTCCTGGAGTGTCATCACCTTTGCCGGTTGAATGTGTGTGCCTTCAGTGGGAATCATCTCCTCCCCTGTTACAGCCAGGCTCACAGCCAGCTGCAGCTTCCCATGCCTCAGTACAGTGCAGAATTGTGTTAGCTTTGTTTTAAAAAGAGTCTGGCGATGCCAAAGCAAGACCTGACTTTTACTTTCTTCCTCATTTCTTGCTATTGGCCCTTTGGTCAAAGAGTCCTGCCCTTTACCACATCTTTCTAACTGTGGCATTTTGTTTCTGTACCTTTTATCTTTAGAAAACATTAACTTTAGAAAACTTAAATTTTTTCTTTTTCTTTTTATAAAAAATATTTTATTTATTATTTTTAGAGAGAGAGGAAGGGAGATAGGAAGAGAGACATCCATGTGTGGTTGCCTTTCACCTGCCTCCAGCCACGGACCTGGCTGGAGACCTGGTTTACAACCTGGTTATGTGCCCTGACTGGGAATTGAACCAGCAACCTTTGGGTTCACAGGCCGGCACCTGTTCACTGTGCCATCAACCAGAGCTTTAAAAAAAATTTTTTTTTTCAAGATTTTATAGATTTTTTCTAAGTTACATAAATGATTGAGGAATATATTCTTGAAAGAAATAATACACAATCGAATAGTGTACAAAATATGTGTCCCTCTCCCAGAGATCCTTATAATGAAGAGTTTGGTATATGTTCTTCTAGATATTTCATGTGTGTTTATATACAGAGAGGTATAATTCCTTTTATGTAAATGGGATCTTTTATATTGTCCTACTCATATTGTTGAGATCTGTCTTTCTCCATGTGTTGCCTTCTCCTTCCTTCCCACTCCTCCCTATCCTTCATGGTCCACCCCATTCTCTAAGAAAGCTATTAGGGGCCTTGGCAATACAACTTGTTTTTATTTTTAACTTCCTCTAAATTGCTCTAATAATTTCTCCTCTGGACTACCCATTTTATCTATGTTTTGAATGTTGTCTTTAGTTACTAATGAATGTGTTTTGTTGAACTATATTCAGTTAAGTCTCTCCAGTCCCAAGAAGTTTGTCATCCCATGAAGGACACAGTCATGTTAATACATGACTGCAATGGGTAACAGTGGGAATCTGGCAGGAGGTCAGCTTGTGAAATATATTTGTTGAATGAAGAAGGAACAAACAAAGAACTGGAGTTAGGCCAGATATCAGATGTAATGGCAATACCATGTGGCTTAATTAACTGCTGGGATTGGCCATGGCAGGCCTCAAAGAGGAGTTGTTTGACTTGGGTTTCCAAGGGTGACTAGACATTGACCAGGAAGGTGGCCCTGGTCAGCAGAGGGAATGCTGTTATAACATCATGAACACCCATGAACAGCTTTGTTTGTTCATGGATAGTATCAGTCACTAGTTTTATAGGTCTGTCTTTTGACTTCTCCATCAAATAAAAGTGGAATGACATTTACACTCCACCCTGCCACAATAGGTAAGATTTTATTGAAAGCCTGTTATAAACCAAATCCTTTCCTGAGTGTTTTATAAGTAGTAGCAAGCCCATGACGTAGGTGCTTCTGTCTCCAATTTAGAGATGAGATAAGGCACAGTAGGATAGATGATGCCTCCAAGTCCTCATGACTAATAAGTAATGGAACTGTTAAGTCTCTTACTTTTTCAGAGTCTTCATGTTCTCATCTTTAAATAGAACTGGTAATACTTACAAGAGTGAGTTGTATGAGGTTTGAGTTAAATGTGAAAATGCCTCTAATCATCCAAAGTAGGGGGTCAAATACTCTTAACAAAATAGCACCCTGCTTTATTTTTCTTCATAGCACTTGTCACTTGGCATAGAGTTGTTCATTTGCTGTCTCTGTCTTCATCCATTTTATATTTGGCTGTGTCCTCAGTGCCTGATGGAGAGTACTAAATATTTGCTGAATGAATGAATGAATGAATGAATATTGGTTCCACTTTTCACCATAGCATTTTGACTGTGGACACCCAGCAAATAGTGAATTTGACTGAAACAAAATATTCTGTGTCAATTCCACATACTGACAAGGGACCATGAATTTGTTACAAGATGACCAACATTGCTGTGTTCATTTTTTATTTGCTGTCATGTGTAGGGAGCTCTCATATGTCTCTCACCCTGATTTTTCTGATGTTTCAATTTAAATGGTTTCCAATCTGGGTATAAAATTATCCATCAGTCATAGAGACACTGTGGTTGTCAGAAGAAACCAGAGCTTGTTTGGTAGAAGAGCAAGGGCCAGCCAGAGAATACTTGCCTCCTCTGCCCCAGGCCCCCTTTGGAATATCACTTCTACCCCTGGACAATAGTCTGAGTCTTGCCTGTCCCCTAAGATTCAGTAAGGATAACATACCTCATTTATTTATTCACTGGACGCAAAAATTAGTATCTTCTGTTCTCAGGTGCCGACAGGCCTTGGACTGTCCCCTGGACCCTCACAGTCTGCAGTGTGTGAGTTGGGCTATGAGGATGAAATCTAGGCCCTCACCAGAGCCCGTAACCTACAAGTATCATTGCTCAGAATCTCTGTATTCCAAAAGATCACACCATGGATGGAGGATTTCTCAGGGAGATGGTTCTGCCCTGCCCCCACATCTGTAGAGCCTTGATGGGCGGGCAGGGTGATTTCAGGTGGTTCAAGGGTCAGGTGTAAATAACATGGACTCTGCTAGCAAGTGGTTGTTTCCTTTCTGCTATGCTGGTGCAGGGCTAACATGTCTTTCCTGCTTCTTAGATGCTCCGACAAAGCGAGAGTGGGCTCAGGGTCAGGGCGCTTGGTCAGCCACGGTACCTAGAAGCCTGGCTGCGGGGGCTCAGCCCAGATCAGCTGAAGGAGAGTCTCTGAGGGAGGGCCAGATGCCTGAGGTGATCTGACACAGCCCGCAAGAATTCAATCAAGTTTGTTTTCATTGGATTTAGCTTGCTTTCTATAGATAGCAAGTAAAGTTATTTTTCCATGTGTTGAAGAGTAATTTCCTTTTTAAGTACATTTTATAACCAAAAAAGAAGAGCTGCTTTAAGAAATAACATCAGTAAGCAATAGTGCAAGTGGTATATGAATGTGGCAAAATTGTGATGGTGCCTCAGGATGGGCTGACGTTTGAGAAGTACTCATTGAGCTTTCAGCCCAGGATCAAAGTTTTAGGCCCATTCTCTTGGCTCCATTGAATCACTGCAAGTGATTTGGTGGAATGCCAATGATTTATTAAGGGAGAGCATCAGAAACAAATAGTAACCAAAACTCATTGTTGTTTTTATTTGGGGGCTGTACTAGTTATCCGTATCTCCATAACAAAACTGTCCCAAAACTTAGAGTCAGAACAACATTCTGGAAGAATAACATTTACGATCTCACAGTTTCTGAGGGCCGGGAACCCTGGTACAGTATCACTGATTCTCTGTCAGGGGTCGTTCCTAGGCTGCAGTGTGGCGTCAGCAAGGGATGAGGACATCTCAGAGTCTCACTGGAGAAGGGCCTGCTTCCGTGCTCAGCCGTGTAGTTGTTAGCAGGACCCTTTCTTGGGGGCTTAGACCGAGGGCCTTGGTTTCTCCCGGGCTGTTGGCTGGAGGCCACCCTCTGTTTCTTGCCACCCTGGTTCATCATAGCCTTTTGCTTCATCAGGGGGAGGAAGCCATGCACCCTGGGGAGGGAAAGACCAGCAAGGCTGAAGGAGGCCACCGTCTTTTCTAGCCTGCCCTTGGAGGTGGCGTCTCCTCAATTCTGCTTTGCTTTCTTCCTTAGAAGCAAGCCACACTCAGGGGAAGGGGGCTATTATTTCTGTATAACCCACTTCAGGGTATGGATGCCAGGAGACAGGGCCATCGGGTCCACTGGGAAGGCTGCCTACCACTGGGCTGTTGCCAAAGTCACGCACTAATTCACATTCTGTCACCTTTGGAACACCCGTGGGAGAGAGTCCCTACAGGTCTCAATGCCCAAGAAGCTGTGCTTCTTCTAAGCAACACTAGTTGCCTTGTGGACAAAGGAACTCTTGAAACTGGTTTTGTTTCACTCTTCGGTCACAAGATATCAGGAGTCAAAGTTGCTAATTGCTGCTTCCCTTTAATTTATGGTATAAAAATAACCTGTTGATTGTAAGGAAATGTATAATATAGAAATTCTGTTGCAGGACTCTGTACCCTGACTCTCTCTGGACTGTCTTGTCAGTGATACTTCTATTTTATTTCTTTCATAGCTTTTTTCCCTTTCTTTTTGCATTGTTTTATCACAACGAATTATATATATTCTCACATGCTTTGGGTTTTGGGGAGCTTGGTATCTGAGAATTTTACTTTGTTGTAGGGTGAACTGCTGGTTTCTGAGGCACAGAGGTGTTAGTTCGAATACCTCTGTTCTAGTCCCTGGGTTCCCAACCAGAAAAGCCCCACATCAGCTGGCATGCAGGGGAGTCACCCCTCCTCAGAACCCGGGGAAAGCTAGGCCAAGGTTTCCTGTGTTAGCCTGGCGCCTCTGCCTCAGTAACAGCATGGTTTTGGATAAGGCACCTCACTTCTTGAAGCCTCAATTTTTCCATCTGTAAGATAGGCTATAGAATTTTAGGATAGTCTCCATTATGCTGTAGTAACAAACAACTCCAAAGTATCATTACAGAAAACACAAAGGTTACTGTCTCATTCATGTTACCTGTCTTTCATGAGTTGGCTGGGCCTCTGCTTCATCTTGTCGTCATCCTCACACTCAGACTGTGGTAGAGGGGCAGCACACATTCTCCCTTAAAGCTTCCACCCAGATAATGACGCATACCACTTCTTTCTTATTTCACTGGCACCGTGAATCCCGTGGACAGACCTCCCTGCAGGTGGGTGGGGAAGTGGTCTTACCAGGCACCTGGAATGACTAGAGCTATTTGTGGGTGATCCTGATGACTCCCTCAGATGACAGACAACCTGCTCACCTGTCAGGGTATTTATGAGGATTCAATCAGATAATGTACATGGAAAGCTCTTAGTGCTCAGCACCTGGTTCATACTCAATGAACAGCGTGCTGGTGGCAGCTATGGAGGCCGTGGTAACGATACTGATTGGAGAAGTAAAGTTTATCTAGGAGCCCACAGTTTACAAACCTTTGTCTTACCTTTGTTCACTCAGTCCCATGTACCTCACCTGTTTCTCAGTTTCCTGAGTTCTAGGTGTGCTTTGAACTGGGGATCAAAGGCAGGAGTGACGGGGTCTGTGTCCTCAAACAGCTCACGGTCTCCTTGGTGGCAGGGACTGGGGGATTCCCTCTGGGTATTTATTTTTAGGGCTTGGTCTTCCTAGGAAGGCTTATAACATACAGTAAAAGAAATGCCTGAGCTGGAAGGGATCATCGTTTCTGTATCACTGCTTTCAGCGTTAGGAACAGAACCCAAGCCAGACTGGTCTTAACAAAGCAAGGAATTTATTGCATTAGGTAACTGAAAAGTTCAACACTAGGCTGCTTAGCCTCCTGGTCATTGGGAAAGAACAAAACTGTCCAGCATTACCAGCAAAATCTCTGAAGTTTACTCTGAGTGAGCCAGCTTAGTTAGTTCACTGGCTAACCTTGAACCAGTCGCTGTGGCCACAGGGGTAGGAAATGCTGGTTGGCCCGAGTTATTTGTGCTCACCCTTGGACCAAGGCATGGTGCCCATTGCACACACACCTGCGGTTAGAGTGATTTCCCAGGAAGGGAATGTACACCAAGCAGCAAACAGCCACAGCCGCCCACCCACCCCTTTTATTCTGCCCCTCCCTTTCCTTGGATGCGATGTGGCAGCTCGGAGCAGGGAAACGATTTGCCTGATGCCACTCTGGATGTTAGAAACAGGGCAGGGCCAGGCTGCGGGTCTAGACTGTACCTCTTGCTGCTTTGACTCAGCTCCAAAAATGTCTCAGAAAGTGATCGGTTTCAAATGGGATTAGGAAAGCATTGCGCTTAGGGAGGTGTGATTATAAAATGGATGTTATGTTGCATTATGTCTGCCATCTTTAATTAGCAAAGCTTCATCATTTATTGGTTACTCATAAAAGACAGATTGAAAATCAGGCAGATTCCTCCCTAGTGGGGCAGCTTCCTGTGTCTGATTTCTGCAGAAAACAGGGTTTTGGTGATTGGCTTCCTAAGTCTTCAGTGACAGTGAATGGGGGCCCTCCAGCTGGGATGAAACCATTATTTACCTGGTTGTGGAAGCCACTGGTAGGGGAGTGGGTGGGGGAGGCTGTTAATCTCTACAAGTGAATATTTCTAGAAGGTGCTGTCACTGCTGGTCTTCATTGTTGAATGTTGAGTATCAGAGAGCAAGTTGTCCAGGAGGTAGCTTCTGGCATATGCCCTTTTAGTGTCTGAGGACAGAGAGTTCAGCTCCGAGAATTCTTTTTCATTTTTTGCTATCAAAGCTATAATCTTTTAGTCTTGCACAAGGGAACTCCTAAAGCTAATCAACTTCCTGGTCTGTTCTGTGAAATGTATTTGCCCACCCACCTACCTAGCATTTCCAAGAGCCGACAGCGTAGTCAATCGGGTAGAGAAAGTGATTTTAAAAAATGATTTGTACCTCTAGTCATTGTGTTCCTCCTGGAAGAACATGTCCCCGAGCCATGTCCCCTGGTCCCAGCCTTCTGAGATGACCTTCCTGCTAATGAGCCACAGGCACTGTGACCCTGCTTTACTCATTTCGTCGAAAGATACTGAGCAACTGCCCTGTGTCAGTCCCTGGGATACAATAACCAGATGCTGTGTTTCATCCTTTCACTTAATCCGTAATAAGCCTAGCAGGGAAGTAATATTTCCCCACTTTATAACTGAGAAAAGTGAGGCTCAGAAAAGTCAGATGCCTTGGCTGGGATAGCAGAGTCGGCGTGCAAGCCTAGGTCTCGTTAACTGTGAAGCTCAGCTCTTTTGAGGTGGTGTTTATGGCCCAGCATGGCCTTTGCGTCACATGCTGCCTGCTTCTGCTCCTAGCTCTGGATAACCACTGTGCCCTTGGCTCGAGTTAAGTCAGCTCCCTGAATCTCAGTTTTCCCTTCTGTAAAATGAGGATGATCATAGTACTGATGCATTAGGATGATGATGTATTTAAAATGTGTAACATGGCACCAACCAAGAGGCCAAGAAATGTAACAGAACAATACATACTCACCTCTGACAGTCCCTGAGGCTAGAACTCCAGAATCAAGGAGTCAGCAGAGTCCTGCTCCACCTGGAGGCTCTAGGGGAAGATCGACCCTCTTACCTCTTTGAGCTTCTGGTGACTCCTGGCATTCCTTCACTTGTGGCCACATCATTCCAATCCCTGTCTCCGTCTTATTTTTCCTTTTCCTTTTTAAAAACTGCTTTTGTTTATTTAATTTTAGAGGGAAAGGGAAGAGAGAAAGAGAGGCTGAGAAACATCAATGTGAGAAACATTGATTGGTTGTTTAGGCATGTGCCCTGACTGGCAATCAAACCAGCGATCTCGGGCTTTGCAGGATGATGCTCAGCTGACTGAGCCACACCGGTCAGGGCCACCTGCCTTTTTCTCTCTGTGTGCCTCTTTTCTCTGTCTCTTACAAGGACTCTTCATTGGATTTAGGGTCCACCTGGAGAACTTAGAACAATCTCAACTTGGGATCCTTAAGTAGATCTGCAAAGATTGTTTTGTTTTGTTTTTTTAAATAAGGTCATCTTTATAGGCTCCAAAGATTGTTTTTCCAAGTAAGTCACATTTATATCTTCTAGGACTTAAGATATGGACATTCTATCTGGAGCCTCTGTTTAATCCACTGTAGCTGTTAGTAAAGGGAAAAAAAATATGTTTGAAAAGTACAAGTAATACGTGAGTACATTTTCAATATAAACGTTCAGGTGCTAAGTTAAAACACCTTTAGCCATCACCCTCAGTTTCATTCCCCAGTCCAGGGATAACCACCCTGCTGTGTTGGGTGCTTATCCTTCCAGACATTTTTGTTTGGATAGAAAGATACATGTCATGGATTATCACCTGGGCATTCTGAGGTGGGTTAAGGCACAGCATGGTGCCCAGTCAGCTTGCAGCCTTCTAGGGAAGTAGAGAGTAAGCTGATGACCTTCATGCATGATCGAGGGGCCGTGATAGACACATATACAAAGGCTGTGGAAGCAGCATTCAGCTCTTTGTGAGTGGATGCAAGACTCAAAATGCTTCACTGAGTGGGCGATACCTGAGCCATATAGAGTTTGAAAAATGCAAACCTTGCATGGTACATGACCGGGGACCTGTGTAAGGAAGGAACCTGGAGTGGATGTGGCCACTTCCACAGCAGGAAATTAATCTTGATGTATTTTGTCCCGAAAGATGTTCCTGAGGGTTGTCATGCTCGGGGAACTGGAGCCATAGGGGCTGATCTGTGATAGGAAACATGCAGAGATGCTAGGTGTAGGGACTGAAAATGCAGAAGTGAATGAGCCACAATCTCTGCCCTGCAGGGTTTCCCCTAGTGACACGCCTACCCTTGTCAATTCTGCTTGCAAGAAGACAGCATTTGTAGTGACAGACATAGAAGGTCCCTTCTGTTGTCCTCATAGTCTGATGTCTCAAGCAGATCAACCCAGATAAAGGAAAGCCACTCCTGTCTGTAATAATAAGCTTCTCAGACCAGCTGCCTAAACACCCGTTGATACCTTTGATGCTCCTAAATGCTGCTTCCTGACTAATTTCTAAGTAACAATTGCAGTTGTGTTTGCTGCGCTTTTAAGGAAAATCTACCTTTACTCTCTAGTTATACCCTGGTACTAGTGAGAGTGGGTTCAGATTCTAGAATTTGCACAACCCTGCTTTTCCTTGGTATTTTTTGGTTGCTCTCAGTTTCTCTGGTTATTCAGTGGGAGTTAAGGATGAAATGAGGATGAATGAGGCAGTTTGGTGTTTTCTAAACTCTCTTCCTTTTACGTGAGTCATGTTTGTATAACCCTTTCTTTAAGAATAGCTCCTCCTTGGAAACTCAGTATGGGTAAAGGATCAATGTATTGTTAGACTCAGACCTCGTTGAAGCAGGGCATTAGTGGAGGACAGTAGAGGGGCTTCTGGCCACTAAGCCCATGGTGCAGGAACTAGTAACCCCAGGGACCTGCCAGGAGCAGGTAGGAAGCCCCTCCCCCATAGAGCAAAAGGCAGTGGAAGTCTGCAGCCGGGAGACCAACCACCAAGAGGCTGTTATTTCACTCCTCCAGCTTTGGTTTCCTCATCTGCAGCAGAAGCCAGCTTGGAATAGTTGAATCCTCTCATCTCGTTATTATAGGCCTAAGTCTTTCACTAGAGATTAGCTGAAAATTCCCAACAAGAATACCTTTACATTAGTAATTAAGCCTAGTGAAGGGGTAGACAGCTGTTGATGAGCACTTTTCTTAGAAGTGAGCTTTAAAAGAATGTTGATAAAAGGCAATGGGTAGAGAGGTTGGCATATTCTCTCGTGTGCACAGCCAAGGGGGGTGTGTGTGTGTCTGTCTGTCTGTCTGCAGCAGCAGCCTCCTGGTTTTCCCCTCTTGCCTGTCTCCCAGTCTCTCTGCATCCCGAGACTCATTGGAATGTGAGCTTGCTCAGTCTCTCCCTTGCTTAATTCCCTTCAGTGGCTCCCCTTCATTTAAGCAGAAACCAGAGACAGGCTGTTTCCTCCCAGGCATCAGCCTCAACTGTGACCACCTGTCTTCCAAGCCATTTTCCCTTGTCCCCCTGCAGGGAGAGGCCTGTTATCCCAGTTCTGCTCTGCAGACTTTTCATGCTGTAATCATTTAATTAATAGCATTGATTGGTTGTTTAAAGACAGCCTCTCCTGATGGAGTGATTGTGAGCCCCGGGGCTTTGTCTCTGTTGTCCACTGACACCGCCCTGGTACCCAGAGTGTCTGGCCCATGAGAGGAACTTAGTATGAATTTGTGGAGTAAGCATGTGAATAATGGGAGAACGTGTGCATTTGGGAAGTGGAGCAGTAGTGAAGGCTGCTGGGGCCCCAGCTGCCGGTCTGTTCTGTCCAACATCCTTGAGCTCTGTCCATGAATAATGAGAGGAACTGCCATTTATCAAGCAGCTGTCTTCCACCAGGCCCTGGACAAGGATGATGCTTGCAGGTCATGTTGAAGCTGCACAACCACCCCACCAGGGCTATTTCTGTTGCCCCACTTACAGGAGGACAGGGAGGTCCAGAGAAGTGTGGTGGTTTGTTCTAGGTCACACAGTCAAGTCAGAGCGCAGTCCCAGCGGCCTTAGTCCCAATCCAGTCCTTTAAAAAAAAAATGGAAGTAATTATTTGGAATGGGGAAAGAAATCACAACACATTGTCATTTTTAAAGACTTGATAAATACTCCCAGTATCTCAGAATCCAGAAAAATACAGTAGTTTTATTAATTAACCATCTAACAAAATTCTACACCACTGCTACCTTTTTAAGCTGATAGTTTTAAGCATGGAGGCTATACTCTGATAGTAGCCTCTTTGTAAAACAGTGATATGTATCATTTTCTATGCAGAGAATATACTGATAATTCCATTGTTTTTCTACATGGTTGATCAAAACATATTATTCCACCATTTTATTTGAAAAATGTATAGTAGTTACATTCAAGATTTTCATAGCGAACACCTGCATACCCATCAGTATTTGACTGTCTTTGTGGTACCCCACCTCCCCTCCCTTCATACCCTCACCAACTCATCCCTTTTTGTTCCTGATGCATTTTCAAGTAAGTTGCAAATATCAGTTTATATTGCTTCCAAAATACTGAAGTGTGTTTTTTGAGTGCAATATTTGTGTTTACATTTTTTCTTTTGTGGTCACATTTATGTACAATGAAATGCACACATTTTAATTGTATGTTCCCTGAGCCTTGACAAGGTCATAAACCTCTGTAGCCCGTGGTCCTATCAAGGTATAGAATGTCACCATCACCCCAGGATGTTCCCTGTGGCCTTGCACGTCAGTCCCCATACCACCTCTCTCAGAGCCAACCACTGTCATGTTTTTTTCCCCATCATAGACATAATTCTTTGTTCTTTTAATTTAAAATTTCAAGGTTGGTATTTTTCAGAAGGTTAACAACTCACGTACATTGTAAAAACTTAAAAAGTATGAAGTTTTATAGTAAAAAATAAATCTTCTTGCCTCTGACTCTTTGCTTCTCCCTGCCCATCCTCCCTTCCCTCAAAGTCACCCACTCTTGGCAGTTTCTTGTGTCTCTAGAAAATGATTAATGCAGAGCCAGGCGCATAGGCACACCTGTCTCCCAACTTCTTCAGGAAAATAGTAGCTTATGTTACATATTGTTTTATGTGTTGCTTTTTTCATTTGACATTATATGTTAGAGTTCATTCCCTGTTAGAAGAGAAGATCCATGATTTTCTTTTAATAGTTGTTCAGGCTGGCACTGACTAGCAATATCTTATGTAACCATTTCATTATTGGTTTCTAGGCTTTTATTGCCATAAACGGTGCTGCAATAAGTGTCCTTGTATAGGTGTCTTTGTACACATGTTATCCATGTATTTTAAATTACTTGAAAAGAAATGAATGCCTATCTTAGTAAATTAGACAGTTTGCTCACACTTTCATCCCTGTCCCTCCTCTAGCCATTCATTGATCTCTCCATCTATTTGTACATTTTTATATTTATTCATTCAACAGGGACATTCTTTGAGCAATCAATGTGTCTTTGATACCTATCTTGAGCTCTGAGAATATCGCCCTCCAGACTCCCAGTCTTCTGAGAAAAACAGACACATCACAACTAATTCACCGAAGTCTGATAGTGTGCATTTCTGCAAGCTTCCAGAGCTACCCAGAGGATAGAATAGAAAACACTCTAAACTTTTATTTGCCAGTTTTTCACTCCCAGCAGAAAGTCTTAGATCTCAACTGATTTTTAAAGGCACAGGTGGCTTTGATACCTCTAATTGTATACTAGTTGTAAAACAAAAGAACAATTAGCAAACGGCTTCATGCAGAGCCCTGGAAGAGGTCCAGACCCAGGCAGGTCCCAGCCCAGGCGTACTTAATGCTGAGTAGCGCATCTAAGCTCGTCCGTCCTCCAGCTTGGTCAACCACGCTGGAAGACAGAGCTTTGGCCTTTCCCAATTTGTTCTTTATTAAAAAATGAGGTGAGAAAGCAAGGGTGTTGGCCGGATGGCAAATACTTGTTTTTGGCAGTGCAAAATGAGAGCTAATTGCTTAAGGGAAGGCTGTTTGAAAAGAAGGATGAAAGCCCTGGCTAGTAGCACAGTGGTTAAGGTGCCGGCCTGTGAACCCAAAGGTCGCAGGTTCGATTCCCAAGCACAGGGCACATAACAAGGTTGCAAACCAGGTTTCCAGTCAGGTCTGTGGCTGGAGGCAGGTGAAAAGCAACCATACGTTGATGTCTCTCTCCCTCTCTGCCTCTCTTCCTTCCCCTCTTTCTAAAAATAATGAAAAGAGGGATGAATGAGAAAGTGACTCTGAGAAACCTAAATTACGGATTTCATCCCATGACTGGGAAAAGTATGCCAGCCCTGTAACACCTGCCTGCTGCCTTTTCTTTTGAGCGGTGAATCTGAGAGTCCTGTGGTTAGAACAGAATACAATTCACTTTCATTGGTTCTTCCAATCTCTAAACTAACTTCTCCTTATCACAAGAAGATAGGGAATTTGCTACAAAGCAGTTTAGAAATGGACTGGTATTTCAGTGTGGAAACAACAGCTTACATTTTATCATTTTCGTTTAATCAGCCACATGTGTCGGGTCAGTGCCCACAGTGTGCTGGCTGCTGGGCAAGGTTGCCTTGTGTCACTGTGTGAAGAGATGTGGAAGCTGCTGTTTTTGAGTTCCCAGGCAGGAACCGGTCCACAGATAAACCAGAGTGGAGTCATTACTGGCTGAACATGTGAAGGACAGAGGGGTGCATAGGTTTGGTGGCCAGGGGAGGCATCTCATGGGAATTCATAGTTTAGCTGGAAACTTTTTTCTAAGAAAAAAGCCAGCCACACAAACACACTGGGATAGGAGGGGAGGGGACCGTGATTTGCGATAATACTTCAGAGTATTTGAGAATTAAATGCATGGATACATTGGCACATTGTAGGTGTTCAAAACATGTTAGTCCCTTATCCCACCATGTTTGTTCATTCTTTCTAATAAAACAATCAGAGGCTGGTTGTCATGGCGAGGAAGAAACCAAGGCTTGGTGAAGTCAAGTGACTTCTCTAACCAACAGCAAAGCCTCAGATTAGAACTCTAAATATCCAGGTTTCCATTTGTCCCTGAGACCGTATGGATTCAGCCCAAAGTCTGGAGGGTGTATTCAGTGATGGAAAGGAAGCTGGGGCTTCCAAGGAGGGCAGCTTCCACCTTGGACTGGGCCAGGTCTGGGCCTTAGCCTCCAGGTCTGGTGCCTAGCAAAATCACCCTGTCATGATGGAGAAAACAGGCTTTAAGAAAGGCTTAGGGTTTGAGACCCAGTTATGCACCTGTGTGTGTCTGCTTTTGAGTGGTTGAGCCCTTCCAGACTTCCTTCACCCCATTAGAGTTCTTGCATCGTCTTCTGGGCTTCCTAACATGCAAATACAAAGTGCAAAGAACAGGGACTTTGTAGTGGGACAAGCTGGTGTCCAAATTCCACGCTAGCATTATCAAGTGGCGGCTCATGTCAGTAGAGTTTGTGGAAGCTTCTTTGCGGATGCAGCACCTGGGCTGTTGGCTCCAAGAGGATCCAGGTTTCCTGCTGGTTGTTTTTTCTCTGGTAATGGGCTCCACCTTTTCCTGCACCCACATGCTGCCATGTGACTTCCCAGCCCACAGGCCAGAGGGGGAGTGGCCTGCTCTATGGGTCAAGGAAAAGTGGATGAAGATATCCATGCTGCCAATCACTTATACCCCAGGTGGAGGGCAGGTTGAAGAGAGGACTACGTCCCAGAGCTGTGTCCCCCAGATTCCCTGGGGCCTCAGAAGGTCATGAGGGATGTTTGTGGCCAGTATCCATAGAAAGTTGATTTTTCTGACAAAATTGCTTTCTGCTCCACACATCTTTTACTGCCAGAGTATGAAGTAAGACCAGCTTCCTAGGTGATTACTGTAAACCCCAGGTAATCAGTTTAGTACCAATCTGTGTGGGTAGCATGAAGAGAGAATTTTCAGACGTTTAATGCATTTGGCCATCGATGATCATCTTGCAGTAGTTGGTGAGCTTGACCTGGTTTTCCAGATACATGCCACAAGGTCAGCACATTCACAGATTCTGTTTCCAGCCAGCCTCCCCCAGAACTTGTGCAGAAACACGAATATCTCCTGGTTTGCCAGTTTCATTAGTACCACATAATTGGAAGAAAAGCTTCAAAGTTGGAAGGATTTAACAATTCCTGAATACTTACATTCACTGTCTAAAAGGTTCCCTAAGAATCAGCATCTTGAGAAAAAACTGATCTGTCAAGAAAATGCCTTCTTCTAAGAAATCAATTATTTTTGAAGAGATTCTTTGTTGTCATCATTGTAAGGTGGTGTCTGTCCTTGACTTCTTCTTGGGTCCTTCTGGTCACCTTCCCCTCTGCCTTGTGGGGTAGACACAGTCAGAAGCTTCTTCTTGCGACAGGGGTTTCCCAGGCACAAGTTTGGTTCACTTGCAGTTTGAAATGAGGCCAGATTTCCAGGTGGCAATGGGCAGCTGGTACAGCTGGTGTCTTCATGGTCCCTCGTCTGCTCTGTTTCTTGTGTCTGATCCTCTTACCCTGTCAGGAGGGATGCAGGTGCTGAGAGGAAACTCAGAGGAGACAAGAGACAGAAAGCTGCCCTACAGCCTCCAGAGAAGGCTCTAGAGTCCTGGCCTTTCATCAGCTTCCCAGTCCTTCAAGGACAGAGTGTCTGGAAGATGGTGTGCCCTCAGGGCCTTCCTTTGTCCTTTTTCTTCCCTGACACAGAGGAGAGTTGGGAGTCCCAGTCTCTCCCACCTGGCTTTCTGCATTCTAACAAAATGCCTTGGTTGGGGAAGGAGTAGGAAAAATGTATTATTTACTTTGCATAGCAATATGATGAACATGCAATGCATAATGTGTATCTGTGGTTATATGATTAATGCATTCTTATTGTTCAGGTATATAATCCAAATTCATCTGGTCTCTCCCTCAGAGAGCTCCCACTGTCAGCTTTTGGGTCTGTTTCTTTGTTGATACCCATGCATTGTAAGTTATATTAGGAATCGCCCTAGGCAGTTGTGGCCCATAGCACCTTTTTATTAAACAGAAACCAGAAACTTTTTCTACGGCATTAAAAATTGATCAAAAGCACTCTTTTGGTGGTATTATGCATTTTAATTTAAATTTTGGGGTGGCAGTACATTATTTAAAAAGTCAAATAATATAAATGGGCATTCAAAATATAGCCTCATTCCCGATGCTGCATGCCCGCTCCCTGGGCCCTCACTCCAGCACCCGCTGGCTTCCCCTTCTTTTGCTGCCTTGAATTACATTTCTATAGCTTCCTAATGCAAAGACAAACAAATACCACTTGACATTCTTAATTTTTCATTTTTTGCACCCAGGCTAGTGTATTCAAGATGCCAGCCACACCCTGCTTTTGCTCTCACTTGATGATCTCCCTTGAAGCTCATTTTAAAACAGCACATGGAATGTTGTGTCATTCTTCAAAAGCACCTTTCATTTTTTATTAAAAAGCACTTCAAAAGTTACTCTTTTTTATCTTTCAGAAAGGTAGCAAATTAAAAATAAGCTGTTTTCTCTCCCAATTCCACTGTTAATTTATTATGAATGATAGCCATTGCTACTATTTTCTTGTGTTCTTTTCCAGAATTATTTTTATGCTTGCATCCCCATGAGTGTGTATATGTACCCTATTTTTAACTTGGCTATCTAATGTAGACATGCCATAATTTCTTCAATTATTCCTCTATAGTTGGACGTTTAAGTTGCTTGCATTTTTTATTTTACTTGTCTAAGCAATGAAAAGAAAATGATCTTTGGTGTAAATCTTGGTGTTTTTGGTTGTTTCTTCTAGATAAATTCTTGGGAGTGAGATTTCTGGGTTATAGAATGTGGATGTTTTTAGAGAGCTTGGTACACACAGCCTGATAACTTTCCTAGTAGATTATACCATCTCTGCTCCCAGCTACCCACACAGAAATGACAGTCACCATAATAACAAGGCCACACTGTCCCCCTGCCTGCAACCCAGAAGTCCTAATCATTTGAAAATGAAGTTTTTTTGAGTGGCTAGGTAGGTTTCCTCCTTGTTGGGTTTGAAGGAATCTCTCAAAAATAGTTTTTTAAGCAAAGCTGACTACAGTTTCATGGCTTAGCTCCACACATCTGTAAAGGGCTCCGGCTGGGTAATTTTCTCTCTGGGCTTCCCGTATATGAGGTGAGAGACACACCTTGGATTGGCAGAATCATGTCTAGTGTCGAGGATAACAGAATATACTGCTCTTAGTTCTTGGTAATTGTTATTTCATTATTATAATGCACACATCAGTTATTGAGTCCCTTCTACCTTTCAGGCACTGTTTTGCATACTCTATAGTTATTGACTCACTTTGTTTTCAGAACAACCTATGACTATTACTACTGTTACAACCCTTTTACAGTAAGGTTGTAACAGAAATAAAGTGATTTGCTCATGACTGTGCTGTCAGGAAGAAGTGGAACTGGGATTTGATCCTGAGCTATGTGGCACCAGAGTCCAAGCTCCATGATTGCTGAATCTCCTGCCTCTAAAGGGAACCTACTATTTCTTTAAGGGGTACTTCTGTGTCTTCTGAACCATCATAAGGGAAGAACTTCTGGCCAAGTCTCACCTTCTTTTTTCACTTTTCAGCTGGCTTTTCCTCTGTCTGGGAGGGTTTGTAGCAGAAAAGTCTTTAAAGTTGGACAGACCTGGACTCATAACCACTTCCTCCATGTGTGAGTGTGGACAGCTTTTACAGCCTCCCTAAGCCTGGGTCTCATTTATAAAGGGTGACGGGGGTAACATCCTCCCCTCGTATTGTCATCCAGACTGATGAAGACAGTGATAATATGAAATCTCTGGCAGGCGCAAAGTGTGAAATAACAGTTCTCTTTCCTTCACTACCCTGCCTCCTTCTGTGCTCCACTTGTTTCCTCTTAGTTTTGACCCACATTCTTAAGCTCTAACCAGTTGAGATTTGATCAGCTCACAAAAGGAAATGTACCCCCTGGGTGTGATCATGTCATCATTTTTTGGGCATCAACTTGTGCTGGCCATTTTGCTGTCTACTTTACATCATAGGTGCCATCACTGCAAATAGTTTAGTCTCTCCCACTCCATCATGTTCTCTAGAGGCTCTTCTGAGTCAGAAGATGAACCACGTTCTGTTGTCTTGAATTACTTACATGTTACGAGGGAGAAGGAATGGATCCATTGGAGGGAAGGCATTGGCTCTTTGTATTTATGCATTGGGTGCATCTGTGTGTGTGATGTTCATCTTGATGACAATGGATATTTTTTCTGCTGCACATTTGATATCTTGAATCTCAGATTTTAACTAGGTCTTTATAGCGCCAAAATAACATGCTTTTACATGCCTGTGATTATCTCAATAAGATTAACAGTGCTTTTTCTGAAAGATAATTGAGGTCTCTTATGGTAGCGTATTTTTATTCCTGTAACACCATCTCTAACCTTCCTTCCACAGACTCATTATTTTCTAGCAACTGCTTTTTCACCTTAATCTGAACAGGAAGTGTTCAGCATTCATTGAGAGGCAGGATTCTTTTATGGTTATGCAAACTGTGGTAACCATGATGTGTTTTCTCTCTTCCTTTACCCTCTCCTGATGGCAGGTGCCTGGAGATTTGAGTCAAACATCTGAAGACCAGAGTTTGTCGGATTTTGAAATGTAAGTCCACAGAGTCTGTTTACGAGGGGCCCTTTAGAAGTAGGACTCTGTGGTTTGGCCTGAGTCTCAGAAGGCCCACCCAGGGAACAGAAATCGCTGTTTAGGTTTACACAGCCAGGTTTGGTTGTAGAGGGGGGAAGTTGTTCTACTGCAGGCCAAGGCTGGCCTTCAGAGGTGTTTTATGTTTCCCCTGCAGTATTGAAAAACAATTTTGGTTTTGGCTAACCTTTAAGAGTTAGAAGATGTCACATAAAAATGTAAATTTCTATATTTTCTTTAAAAGAAGACTCAAATCCCTACAAGGCCATAGTCAGAGCTGAGCAGCAGCAGCCTTCTACCGAAAGGGCAAGTGCTCCGCGGCGAACCACAGTCCCCACTTCTCCCTATTGCCTGACTCTGCCTCCCCCCTACTCACACACATTGTCTGTGTGTCTCCTATAGGGATCTGAGTTTACAACCCCTTGTTTATTGGGAACAACAGTAGTTTAGTATATTGGTCTGATTTATGATTGGATTTAATTCTATCTGTTGCCTCTGCTAATTACCTAAGGAATTTATTTGGTCTTCAGACTGGCTATTTCTGATCAGGTTGCCTTGGTTTTCAGACGGCTAATCCCGTGGGGCTGGTAAGGAAAGTGGAGGAAGTCCTAGGCTAAGGCTAGGCAGAATTCCCTCCTCTCTCATTCACTTGCATAAAGTGGAAGGAGATTCAGCTTCCTGAGAAAAGATGTCACCTGGGAAAAGCCCACTTCTGGAGACAGAGGGCAGGGAATGGCATGGAGTGGCACGGAGCATTTTATCAGAGCCAGGCTGGCCTATGTTGAAATCTTAGCTACAGGACTCATGTTGCTGTCATGTTGGGCGAGCCAGTTAACCTTGCTGGGCCTGAGTTTCCTTATTCATGAGATAAAGGTCATAGTGCCAGCCTTGTAGGGTTGAGGTAGCGATTAGAGTGAGATTATGAAAACCATAGAGGGTATGAAGAGCCTGCTCGGTGCCGGCTGCAGCGGAGGTGGAGGCAGCAGTTAGGTTGGTAGGATGAGGAGTTCAATGTGGTTAAAGGTGAAGGAAGAAAACCGAAGATGACTGCCTCCCATGGGTCCGTGGGTGGGGTGAGCATGAAGAGGGTAATGAAATAGTAGCCTGGTAGAGGGCCAGGGTGGGGATAAGCGTGAGAAGACAGGTGAAAGCTATACAGGAGAATCCCAGAGACATGACGTTGTGAGCAGAAGGGACTCGTTAATAAAGTAAGAATTTATCGAGCACCTACTGCAGTGTGGTTCCCATCAGGTCCTTGATGGTGAATAAGCCACAGTCCCTGTCCTCAAGCAGCCTCTGTCCTGTCTAGTCACATCATCTCTTCCCCAGAGATTTGCAACCTCCTTCCACTGGTTTTCTTATCTCCATTAGAGCCAGAGGGACCTGCCACTTCCCTCTCTCTAGACAGAGAGCCACATGTCCCGTGTAGCTGGCCACGAAGGCCCTTGCTGACTCTGGCTTCTTCCCTAACCCGCACATCAGCCACCCTGGCTGACTCGACATCTCTAACTCACTTGGTTTTCTCTTCTTGTGACCGTTATTTTATTTTTGTAGCCCACACTGGCATAGCATTTTCTCTGTACTAGGCATTGTTCTAACTCAGTCCCGTAACAACCCTGTGACATGGATGTCATCTCAGATGACAGATTTGAGCTAGAATTCAGACCCAGGCAGTCTTGGTCTAGACTCTGTGCCTCCACAAATGTTAATCCAGTGCTGGAAGTGCCTTTCCCAACCTTACCCTCTTATGCCCAGGTTGGCCAACTCTTAGCATTCCCCAAAGCCCATCCAAACACTGCTTCCTGAAAGAAGCAGGGCCCCATGGTGTTCATTCTCCTTAGAGCCAGTTTTCCTTGGTGGCACCTACAACGTTGATAATTAAATAATTCCTGCGTAACAATTATGACCATATATGCACCTAACAATAGAACCTCAAAAATATCATGCAAAAAATTGACAGATGAAGAAAAAATAGGTAGTTTTAAAGTAATAGTTGAAGACTTCAACACCTCATTTTTAATGATGGGAAGAACAACTAAAGAGACTATTAAGGAAGAGGAAGACTTAAATAATGCTATAAAGCAGTTAGAGCTAAAAAACACGTATGGAACACCCCACCAAACAGCAGCATTCTTCTTAAATACACATGGAATATTCTCCAGGATAGAGCATAGATTAGGCCACAAAACAAATCTCAGTAAATCTAAAAAGACAAAATCATGTAAAGTATCTTCTACAACCATAGTGGAATAATTTTAATGGGAATTTGTCTCTCCCTCATTAAAGTGCATAATCTATGAGGGCTGGGACTGTATTTCTTCATTGGTTTATCTCTAGTACTTAGAATAGTATCTGGCACATAGTAGGTTATCAATAAATGCTTGTTTAATGACTGAGTGCATGAGCAAAGGAATGAGTAAAGGGCTAATATCTAAGAGGAAGATGGCTGTGTAAATAGTCGGTTCTAATACAGTGTGGTAAATGTTTTGAAAGGAAGAAATGCCTAACCCGGTGGGGTGACCTTGCAGTTGCCTTGGGAAATCGTCCAGCCTTTAGCAATCCAGAAAGGTTAATGAAAACAAGAGTGTTAGTTCCACCTCCAACCAACCCCCAACCCCCATCCCCACCCCCCACACACACCTTGACAGAAATGAAAGAGGAACACTTTAGGCACTTGTATGATTTGGGAGACCTTTACAGGGAGACTGTCATTAGATAAACAGACCAATTTGGTGGCTTAGAGTTGCAATTTGTATTTGCAGCCCAGGGGAAGTGATCAATAGGGCTTATTTTGCTCAAAAAGGAGGTCAGCACCTCAGCTCAGAGCTCAGAAGACATGCTGCTTAAGGAAAGAACTATTTCTTTATGGAAATAAAATGCTTTTTATTCTAAAGATTGTGAGACATTGAGCCATGGAATCTTCCATGAGCAACAGCGCAAGTTCCAAGCACTGGAGGCTGATGAATTTTTATGAGCTGCTCTTGAGAGAGAAGAGAACAGGGAAAAAGCGTCAAGTGTTAAGCCCTGGAAGAGCTCTAGGTAGAGGTAGGGGTGGGAACCTCCCAGGCCTTCCAGAATTACACAGTGCTGTTTTAATAGCCGTTGCCATTGATCTTGAAAGATTCGGCTCCTTCAGTTGATTTATCAGCTCCTCAAGAGCTGTATCCAGCCCGGTGGAAGTGTGGCAGTGGTGGTGGGTGAGCACACCCAGTGACTCATAAGTTAACTTTAAAGTCTTCACAGAAGGCAAAACTGTCACATAACCAAAATAACCCATGAAAATTCCTTAAATAACCTATGATTAACTGAGATAATGTATATAAAAGCATGGAGCCATAAGTTGTTAGGTACTTGGTAAAGGATTTTGCATTTGAATTTAACTCCTATTTTATTTGAGCCATACACAGTGTCTGTTCGTGGACAAGCTGAAAGAGGGGTACTTGCACCTGGATTCTTGGTATCCTACCTTATCATTTTTGGTCCCTCACCCCAACAGCTGTTGCACTCACAGCCAAGGCTGTTGATCTCCAGAACACTTTCATAGAGTCTCATCTTAAAATGGGGACATGGTCTAAAGTGAGCACGGTAGGAAGCAATGTGACTCCTCTGGGTACTCCAGACCCTGTGGGCAATCCCACACATGACCCTCCATAGTATCACCAGGGCTGATGGTTATTATCCCCTTCTTCAGATGAGGAAACTGAGGTTCATATAAATTCTAAGCCATAGTCACTCAGAATTGAAGGGTATCACTTTCTCATTCCAACACAAACTTCATATGGAAACTTAAAAATACACACACACACACATAACTAGGTCCTTTAAAAATAATTTTGATGGACTAAGAAATGAGAGTTAAACTGGTCTTTTACTGTTAAGTATTAGAGACATCATAAATTGTGCATAATGCTTCTTAGAGGAATAGAGAGCCCTCCCCTTTTTCAGTAAACTGAATTGATCAATTTTGGTCTTCCCTTTGGTCAGATCCAACCGGGCACTGATCAACGTCTGGATCCCATCCGTGTTTCTCCGGGGCAAAGCAGCAAATGCATTCCACGTGTATCAGGTAAGCACCTGGTTTTCAGGGAGGCATCCCTTCCTGGCTAGAACGGACACTCGGACACTCGTTTGTTGTAACTGTGGTGCTTTTTCCTTTTTCGGTAGCCGAGTTGCTGGTGCTGTACATAGAAAGCTACGGCCTGCAAGCATTCGCATTCCAGCTGCCCCACCTCCATGAGGAAGCATCCTTCATGAGACAGGGGGGAGCAGGGGGAACTTCTCACACTAATTAGGCCTCTTAGTGAGGCCATGACCTTCAGCTCAGGCTGCTGGAGCAGAAATGGGATTTTGTTGTTTTCTGTTGCAACAGAAAACCCAGGCACAGATCGGGCCTCAGAAATGACTGGTCCTGTGTTCAGGAATCTGCTGCCATCACCTGTTTTTGTCTGCTGAGCCGTCCTTTTCAGGCTGGCTTCCATGGGTCGATGAGATGGCTCCCAGCAGTTCCAGACTCTGAGCCTGTTTGGGGGGGTTTCAGCCAAGTTCTCAGCATTTCTTTTGGGTCTATCTTGGATTTCAAGCTTATCCCTAAACCTTGGGATTCAGTGATAGATTCCTGTGATTGTCCAGGTTTAGATCGTGTGACCACCGCTGGCACTGGCGTTGGAGTAGAACTTATTTAACCACGTGTCTGAGAGAAGGGCGACTTGACTCCCTAAACACAAACCAGGCTATTCTTCCCAAGAAGGAGCAACGGGTAGTTAACGAGCAGAAACTGCAGGCATCTCTTCTACGTCCTTTGTCTAGAGATGGCGACCCACTGGTTGGGGATTGAGTGTCTGGGACCATGGGGACTGTTGTTTATTATAGAGGTGATTTTGCTTCAACAGCTGGGGCCCCAGTTTTCCATCTTTGCTCTGATTTTCTAATGCCTCTTCCAGCCCTGCCTACTTATCCTCTGTTTGTCTATTTCTTTTTATTTCTTGCCTGGGATCCTGATTTCCTGCCATTGGTGTTCACTTGTCCTGGGACCCTTTTGTTTTCAACTCTGACCCATAACTAATTCTGGTTCTACTGTGTTTTGTTTTTTTTTTTTGTATCACAACAATTTTCTTTAAGTTTTATTTTTGTTTCCCATGAGCTCTGTAAAAGTCCATGAGTTTTTGTTGTTAATTCTCACCCAAGGATATATTTATTGATATGAGAGAGAGACAGAGGTAGACAGAGACTGACTTATGGAGAGGTAAACACTGGTAGGTATGCGCCCTGACTGGGACTTGAACCTATAGCATTTTGGTGCACAGGTGGAGGCTTCAACCAACTGAGCCACCTGGTCAGGGCAAAAAAAAAACAACAACAACAAGAAAACAAAACCCTTGAGTTTTATTTTTGCCATTTCTCTTAGCAGGGAATTGACCCATTTACGAAGTCTTCTCAGAGATTAAGATATTTTCCCCAGAGACTGGGATGTTGAAAAGAATGACATTGGACTTGCAAATAAAAGCCCTGGTTTCAATCTTGTGGCCTTAAGTAAATCTTAGCTTTCTCATATGCAAAATGCAAATAATAATAGTACTTACCTTGGAAAGCTCTTACCAGCATTAGAATTCTATATCACCCGTTGACACTTAGTATTCATTTCTTGTCTTCTAAAGTGATTGCCACATTTGGACTCCAGTGGCAGGTGGGGTGGTGGATGTTTGTTATCGAGAAATGAGTATAAGTATGACATACACATCTTACCTGAAATCTTATGGACAGAGGACCTTGGCAAGGAAGCGTGCACCAGAAGGTCGTTATGGCTTCCTTATTTAGCTGAGCAGCACTGGCACTTTTATAAAGTATTAGAGAAGCTAAGCATATGTTGCTATCAGCTCTGACTTAGAAAAGAGAATTAGATATGACAGATATATGAATATCTTTTCTTTCAAACCCCCAACAGCAAACAGACTCCCTTTTATTTCAGTGCCCTTCAAGTCCTGCTTTGCAGTGATCAGAAGCTTGAGGATGAGAAAAGTGAAAGTGAAGCAAACCAGCTTTTTTTTTTTTAATTGTGAAATGAAAATGTGATCTCATTTGAGAGGTTTCCTTGACCTTCCATTTGGACCCCCCTCCCCACTCCAAGAAGTGATTTGGGAGGCTTTAGCTTCTGAAAGGCAGTTATGAAATCAGATGGACAGAGCAAATATGCCGTTGCCTTGGAGATTGTTTTCACAGTGGTCACAGTGGCATTCAAGCCACTGTCCCCTCATACGTGCTGTCAGAGCTCTCCGGTGCACCGAGGACGTGGCCCAGATTTCATCCAGCCACGGGCCGGGCAGCACCCACTCTTTCAGGGCAGCGGCAGCCCTCACGGTGGGCTCTCTGAAATCTTTCTTGATGTTGGCGTGAATGCAGTGGTACCTCTGCTTGGCACCTCAAGAGTGAAATCTGAGCATGTGTTTCAAGCATTTGAGAAAACCTTTGTTACCGTGTTTTCTTTTCTTTTGTAAATCTTAAATGATACTGGACAAAAGGTGACTCATTCAAATACCTGGTAGCATTGGACATTTTTCTTATTTAAAAATGCGTTCTATATGATTCCACAAAAAATAATTTCTAGAGAAACTCATGGGAAAAGAACAATAAAATAGAAGTAAGGAATAAAATAGTAGAGTTGGAGAAAATATAAACTAAGAGGATTTACATTAAGGAAACAGTGGAAATCATATATAACTCTCATACGATGCTACATAGTTGCTCTTAATTGGTTTTTGAGTTTCCTATAAGCTTCCTGACAGCCAGTGTGAAAATGGAAATATGACTTTGGGATAATTCGATTGCTAATGAGAAGAAAACGTACTGTCTCCTCAAAGGGAACTTGAAAGGAAATCTCCACGCCAGGCTTTAGTTTTAACAACAATGAAGGGTACTGTAGGCAATCCGCTGTGACCCCATGACAAGCTGCTGTCTTGGGGGTGTGAGACCTCCCTCAGAAGAAGCAAGTGCATTGCCTAGAAGTGAATATAAGTTCATTTGAAGAGCCAGGATGACACATTTCGTTTCCTCAGTAAATCTGCGCTACCCACCATGACTGTGAGTAGCCACGTGTGGCAGTTTAAATTTCAATTAATTATAGTGGAATGAAATTAAAAATTGAGTTCCTCAGGCACAATAGCCACATTTTAAGTGCTTAAGTCCCATCAGTTAGTGGCTGCTGCAGGGGACAGTGCAGATCTGAAACATTTCCCTCCTCCAGAAAGCTCCATTGGACAGTGACACTCTGGAATAGTCTCTCACAGTGGTGGGAAAGCAGGTAGTTTTACGTGTGTTTGCACGGTTTCAGGAAGACAGAGCTTGGACGTTCAATACAAATTCTGCAGGGAGGAGGCCACTTGCTTTGTCATTGCTGGCGGTTACCCACCAGGACACATCTCCGTGTGGTCCCTGTGCCTTTACACCTTCTGATCTTTCATTTTAGTAAAGACAGAAGGCGGCTCAGGATCCTCGCCTTTGGCAGGCATCTGACTTGAGTTTAATCAATTACTTGTTTTATTTTTACTATACTTATTTTTATATGTGCTTTGTACTTATAACAGAGAATTCTATTTTCTGTTCACCATGGTGATATATAATTCCCTTTTAAAATAAATATAAGTAGAAAGGGATTTACTTAAGAAAAAACGCTGAACAATAGTGAAAACTGCAAGAGGTTTAGGATAGGTTATGTGAATAATATTTGGGAAACATGGATCTAAAGAAATGGATAGATTGGGATAAAACAGTAATAGTAGTAATACTACTAAGAAGCAGCAGCAGCTGCCTCTCACTGATTTGTGTGTTACAGAAAATAACTCATTCAATCCTCACAACAATGCTGTGAGGTGAAAACCCTTGTATTTTTCATTTTATGGATGAGAAAACAAAGGTACAGAGAAACATCTCATTTCATAACGTTTTTTAGTCCAAAAGTCATTTCCTGACAAGGTACCTATTTTCAGATTCTATGAATAAGGGTGGAGTCCAGCTCTTTGAAAACCCAAGAAAGAGATGGACAGTTACTTTATTCCGAAGGGGCGGGGCCCCCCTGACCACCATCCTGCCTGCAGGGCCATCCCCTGCACCCCTAAGACGGTGGGCCAAGGGCCCACCTGAGCCAAGCCAGGCATTTCTGAGAGACTACCCTGGTCCACTGCAGGCACACTACCTTCAAAGTCCCACCAGTTCCAGAGCCAGGCTGAGATAGCTTTGCTTTGGAAAACTGTTACTGGTTCACAGTAACTGTTCTGGCCATAAAAGGTTCCTGGGATGCCCCCTTAGAGCCTCTTGTGTGATCAAGGTCAGGAGACATGGCCCAAGAATCCATCTGCATGCTTGGACAACGAACTCTTAAGTGCCAAAGGAACTAAGAGCTTGTGCTGGGGAGAGGTCGAGGTCATATTTGGCACAGAGGATTCTGACAAGAAATGCTGTCCCTGCACAGGACTGAATGCAGGTTATCAACCAAAGTTTATACCTCTGCAGACTATAGACTCTGCTTTCTTGCTGTGCACCTGCGAGCCAGGGGCTGAGGTGTGTTCTGGCTCTAGAAGTAAGAATGTCAGCTTTTGAGCAGGTTTCAGAACAAGTAAAACCAATGTCCAGAATGTTCTCACTTAAATTTGTCATCCATGAATATCTGTTACACTTCTGGCCCCCACTAAAGCGTGGCTGCTGGCAGACATCGACTGGAGATAAAATGATTAAGCAGTAGCAAGTAAAATGTAAGAAACAAAGCTCAGTCTACTCACTGGTCTTGCTTAGTCCCCCCACCCCCTTTCTTTCTCTCTCCCTCTCTGTTAACACAGCTGTGCTGCTAGGTTTGATGTTCCATCACTTCCATCTGATATAGTTACATCTGTTGTTAATAATTTAGTTCCTTGTTTCTGCATTTGTAAATGTTTTGATGTTACTCCCCAAATGCTCTGGCTTCCATACAAGTTTGAGGTCCATGGTCTTAACACACTGTTGACCAGTCACAAAAAAGCTCATGTTTTGAAGCCCAAATGTTGTTGACCAATAACGAGTTAACTCACACTTTTATACCATTCCATTAACTTTTTCTATAAAATTGCTAGTCAACAATGTGTTAATGAATAGATGGATATAGTTTGCTACACCAGTTACCTTCGTGTTTGCATTTGCATTAGTTTTTGTATAAAATTGCTGATCAACAATGTATTAATATCCTACTGTGTTGCTTATAAAGGCAGGCTAGACCTTAAAACAGCCCATCTATTTTTTCCTTCTGCAAATATTACAGCCACCAAATTGGTCTGAACGCTTAGGTCTTGCCCTTTGAGAAGAACCATTCACTCTAAGTACCTCTAGGTGGGATTAATTTCAGCCTTTGAATTTAGCCACTAGAAACCCTGGCTACTACTGTACAATATTTCATTTGCACGGCACAACTAATTAGGTCTCCTTTGTAAAGAGGTTGCTTTGTTTCAGCAAAGCCTTTTTCTTCTGGAATAAGTCCCCTTTGTTAGAGGCCACAGGCTTGGCCTAGAAGAGAAGCCCCAGGTAAGAGTCACTGAGTATTTAAGGTCCCCAATAGGTCCCTTCTACCCCCAGTAGGAAATCCTGTAGGCCAGGCAGTTATTCTTAAGATTCATTCTAGCAGAGCATATTTATATAGGCAATGTAGGGAAAAGCTATTATTTTCCTCTTATGAATAATAGAATACAGGGTCTAGGTAGTCTGCATGGGGCTGCAGGTAACTTGGAGGATGGTGTTTTTGCTCTTGGCAACTTTGGGTTTCTCAGTTCTTCCTTTTCATCTTCTTTTCTAAGAAGGCTAACCCCTTGGGCCCTCAAGTTTTCTTTTACCTACAGCTCTGCCTTTCTGCTTCCTTAGTGTGTAGCTATGTGAAGAGGTAGGAATTACTAAGTGGGGCAGGATGGAATGGTTGCGGCACGTGTAGAGATGGGGGCTGCGGCTGCAATAAACATTCACTGAGAAGCCTCTGCGCTGGTGGTTACCGTGCCAGGTTTAGGGAAACAAGGGCGCTTCTGAAGCCGAAGTGATTTTCTTATTCACGTCTGGTCCTTCCTGCCATACCTGTGTGTGCAAGGCAGGGCCTATGGGCTGTTTGATTTCAGAGTTTCATTCCAGCCAGTCATTGTCGGCTTACATGCTGCAAGATAAGCAAAACTAAGGGAGCCTTTGCCTTTGTTCTTGCTGTCTCCTTCCTCCGAAACTTCCCGTTCCACAGTCAGTCACCGCAGCACCTCTGAGGGTGGCAGCCCGTTCACCTCCAGCTGTTCTCGAAAAGCCTGATACAGGCACCCCACCCCGCCCCACCCCGCCATGTCTGTTTTCCTGACCTTGGATGTATGTGTCACTATTATTTCTTGTTACTCTTTTTAGATTTTTCCCAAACAGGAGGAACTGACTCCCTAGACACCTGAAGGAATTGATACCCAGACACCTGTACATTACAATTTTGCCAGCTGAGTTTAGTCTTGTTTAGAATTTACTACTTGCTGAGTAGTGAATTGGATCACTGGCATTATTCCCCACTGTCTCCAAGGTGTCTACACATGATTCCTTTCAGCCACCTTATGAGGAAGGTATTATCATCACCCCTGTTTTATCGATGAGAAAGCCAAGATTCCCTGAGCCATGCATAGGATCTGCCCTGTTCCTCTCTTTCTCCCCTCCATGCCGCTCACGTGGGAATATGTCACAATTATGTGTTTCAATGAAATGAACTCATTTCCATCACTTGTTTCCTCCAGGGAATTCTGTCCCCCAGTTTCATTGACCCATCACTCATTGTTAAAACTCCCATGAGCAGTTGATACTAGTGACAAGGTAATGTTCTCAGAGTAGAGACAGCTGGAAGACTAGAGTGTGGAATTAATGGGTCCCTGGGAATTTGAGCAATTCATTAAGGCAGAGACTTCTAATCTAAATTTATCAAGTTGTAGAGTATGAGAGTTGGAAGAAAATGGAGAGCTGACCTCTGTGAGTGTGTGTATGCTGGAAGATGTAGTCAGTATTGTAACTTTATATTTGGAAGGCTGAATAAAAGAAAGACATGGGCTTTGGAAAGAAGTCTATAGGTAGAGGTGGACACACCACCTTGATGGGTGGGATATCCAGGTTTAACTCCCTTTCTGTATTGATTTTTTCTTTTTTATATGGGAAAACCAAAAGAAGGGATTATAAAAGATCATACTGGCACATGGGGAAGAACATAGATATGTTGCCTTCAAACCTTTTGTCTTTCTGCTGTGTCTTGGGGTCACCTTACCCTCTCCCCATGGTCCCAAACAGCCCACGTTCCACCCGGAGAACTGCGCTGGGCACTGGTTAGGAGGGTGACTTGGAAAGTTACAGGGGTGGTGCTACTAAACTTGCTCATCATGGAGCTTGGCAGCTTTTGTTCCTTCTCTGTTCTGTGCCTACAGGTGTCACCTACTGAGTATTTAGATTGAGTTGGGGAAGGAGGGGTGGGGCAGGGCAAGGCACATCTGTGAACGAACCAGCTAAGCCCTAATGGAGCAGGTGGATGTTCGTCATGACAAGTGTTGAATATTTCAGGGATGCACAAAACAATACAGGATGTAGCCAAGCCACCCCTGCTGACTTGGTGATGGCGCCTCCTAATTGCAAGACAAGCTACCTTAGCAGTAACAATTGCCGTCCTGGGAAACAACAGCACCAGCAGGCACAGGGCCGGGGTTGGTGTACAAGGAGGACTGTGGGCATGGAGAGCAGAGCAGTAACCTAGTCGGCAGAGACCAGAGTGCGGTGGTTTCCACCAGGTGACCTAAGGTGAGAAGGAGTGAGCCAGATGAAGTGGAAGGCGGCAGGGAGAGCTTCTCAGGTGAGAGCCTGCAGTAGAGAGGCTCTGTGGAAAGAGGCAGGAGGCATTCCACCTGAAGGGGGGAGGGAAGAAGTGAGGAGAACCTACTAAGGGGTGGCAGGCGGAGCTGGTGTTTTCAGGTGTCCCTGGTTTGGGGCAGGCGTGCCGCACAGGGAGGCTAGGGCCCTGGCTCCAGGCCTGCCCACCTGTGTATTTTGGCCAAGCCAATTCCCCCCATAGATGTCTGTCTCCTCCAGTCCAAAAGGATGGTCTCTGAGGCCCCCTGAGCTCAAAGTCATCACTTTCTTGCTCGAGCTGGAGCTGAGACTCCCTCATAGAGAACCTGCCCAGATCCCCTGCTCCAGGCCTGCTGTCCCGGCCTTCTCAGCCCTGTTTGATGGAAGAACTGGGAGAAGAAGGGACAGTGGCACCTCTGAGGCAGAAAGAGGTGGTCAGTTCTACTCTGCAGTGCAGTGGAAACAGCCATGTCCCTCCCTTCCCTCTGAGTGATGGATGGGCAGCAGGGGTGAGTGGCACAAACACTGACGGTCCACGTTCCAGGTGCCATGGCCCTGACACTTCTTACCATAAGCCCATGGCTTTCACAGCTGCCTTGCTGGCAGAGTTAGCATCTTCACTTATTTTTTCTAGATAGTGGTGTCAGTTTTTCTGAGCCCACCTTAATTTTTTTCCCAAATGAGGCAGGATGTAAATAATTACATTAAAAAGTAAGGGGGGTGGTGTTTGGGAGTCATTCTCTTTCCTTTGTGGTGCATTAAGCATGGTTTCAGTGGGCCCTTGTCAGTGTGATCACTAGCCCACCTTCACCTCCTCTGATGGGGAAACAGAAACCTGAGGAAGAGTAACTTGGCTCGTATTCAGTGTTTTCCTCTAGTAAATCTCTTTGCTAGGTTCCTAGCCATTGTCAGCTGGCCCCTTTCTGTCCTGAGATTTCTGGTGAAAGTTAAAGTCCTGTCAAAGACATTTGCCTGCCAGACTGTTGTTTTTCAAAAGCCAAAGAGTTTGCTTTATAAAGAAAGCGTTTTTTGTTGGCCTAAGGAAACAGGTTGGGGCTGGGGAAGGAGCTGAAGCACCCATGGTGGGGCACCAAGTGAGGCAAGATCTCCAGGGCTCTGGGGCCCAGTCTGGGAAAACCTCCAGCCCCGCCTTGTGTGGTGTGGGGGCAAAATACCAGGCAGGACCCCACAGGCTGTCAGCAAGCTTGCCAGTGTCTACAGGTCAGAGGCCCCCTCTGGCTGATCTAGATACCACGCTAGCACCCACATTGCCCTGTATGCCAGGGACAAGGGCAGGACCCCAGTAGGGGCTGAGTGGCCTCTCCACTGGCTCTGCAGGACTGTCTGGAGTCTTGATTGAAATGCAATCAACATTACTTCTGCAAACCTTGACTTTCATAGCTACTTCGAGCACTGTATGTTTGAATGAAGTGTTGTAATGGCACAGGAAGCACAGGTTGTCACTTTTCCCTGATCCCCTTGCCTGAACAAAATACCAATATTAAAAACATTCCCAGATGAATTAGTTTAGCTATGACAGTCTCCTCACAGGAGGGTTGACATTTGCCGCACAATCTAAGGCCTAGTGTTCGCGTCTCTCAGACCTTTCAGCCTATCTGATGACAAAGGCCAACCTGACAGCATTGGCAGCAGGAAGAACGAGGTGCCCAGCCTCACAGGATATTACCTTCCTCCTTCAGGGGTGACATAAGGCTGGGAGAGGGGACTTGATCAGAGCTGACAGGTAGATGGATTCTGCTCCCCACCTCATCTCCACAGAGAAAAGATGGCACATTCTGTGAAGTACCATGCTGTGTCCCTCCTGCTGCCTGTCCCAGACTGGAAGTGGGTGCTCAGTGCTCAGATTAGCAGTAGAATGGGCCCTCCTTCCAAATCAACCAGCCCAGCAGCCTCCTTGGGTACCTGAGTCTCCTCTTCCAATTAGACAGTCATGGGCACTTTGCACTCTACTTCATGACCCATCTGTATCTTATCATTTAGAAATTGTTACATTTTTTCCCCCAGCTGATCTATAGTGAAAGTTCAGGTGTTTAGTCCAGACTTTGCCCTGCAACATACCTCTACATTGAGCCTGGAGGTCCCAAGTGAACTTTGATGGAAGCTGCCAACTTCAGGGTGTCCTGCTGCTTTTGCGCTGTTTGGCTCTCCTGGTAGCCCAGCCTCTGTCTGAGGGCCAGGGGGTGGCAACCCCGCACTGGGACACTGGACAGGAAGATGGGCTAGGATAGGCGAATGGGGAGGAGGGCTTTTCTCATTTCTTCCTCTTTGCTCCATGATATTTCTTTCTCATTATTCTCTCCCTCTTCTCTCCCTTTCTCCTTTTCTAGTCTTTTCTTCTCTTTTTCATTCTGCTTCCCTCCTTTCCTTCTCCTTTCCCCGTTCACTCACTCTCCTCCTCCTCCTCTCCTCTCTCCCTCTCTTGTTTTCTGTCTCCTTTCTTTCTCTCCTCTTCCTGCTTTTCTTCTCCTTCCTCCCTTTCTCTCTCCTTGCCATTCTTAATCCTCATCTCAGAGAGGAAATTTGTGATGCCCTGTCCCTGCCTATTTTTCTCATGCCCTGGACAGAGAAGTTCTGCAGGCCATAGGTGGGTGAGTATTTTCCACTTTCAGTCATTGGTGGTTCTTGGATGTGGCTTGCTCTTTGTTGGGCTGCACTGTAGGATGTTGCACAGCATCCCTGGCCACTGTCCGGCAGCTCCCACACCCTCTCCTTAGTTAAGATGGCTCAGGATGTCTCCAAACATTACAGATGTCCTCTCAGGGTACTATTGCTCCAGGTTGAGGACTGCTGCTTTACACAGGTCCATTGAATGCTGTTATGGCTTTATTTTGTTTTGTTGGAATAAGTGAGATCATATAACACAAGCCTTCCTCCCCAGCACTTAGACTTCTTTCCTTCTTACTCTTCTTAAACTTCAGCAAATAGATTATTTCCTAGTATGAGTGAACCATTATTTATGTAACTATTCTGATGATGGACATGTAGATTGTTTTATTGCCTGACCAATTGCAAACAAAGCTGTCAGAACTGTCCTTGTATAGACTTCTTCGTATACATTATAGGTTTTCTCTAGGATAATTAGCTAGAAGCAGATTTGCTAAGGTAAAGAGTATCTACCTTTTTATTTTAATAGGTCATCCAAATTGCTCTCCCTAAAGCCTGAACCAGTTTACCAACAGGTAGAATACTTTATCCCCATGTCCTGGCTATTATCAATCTTTTAAATTTCACCAATATGATAGAGGTGAAAAATATACTTCATTGGTGTCTGAAATTGCATTTCCTGATTAGTTGTGAGGCTGAGCATACATCTGTGCTTTAATTTGTCATTTGTATTTTTATTTGGTCAATTGCCTACTTGTGTCCTTGTCCCATTTTTCTACAGTATTGTTCATTATTTTCTTGTCAATTACTATCCTTTGGATTGTAATCCTTTGTACCATGTGTTTTAGTCTCTTGCTTGTCATGAACTACACTTACTAGATTTATTGAGTGTTCTTTTGTTTCCTGGCCTCTAAATCTTGGGAAGCAAGGAGTGTCTTGGCTAACCTGCTCCAGAATTGTGCCTTAACTTATTTCATTTCATTTCATTTCATTTCATTTCATATCATTTCATTTCATTGTTGCTGTAGCTCTGAGCTTTTGTAGATATTATTTCCATTGTAGAGGTGGAGAAGGAGATGTTCTGAATGGTTAGTAAATAACTTGTTCATGGTTATACAGCTCAAAAATGTTAGAGCCAGAGTCACTGCTCATCTCCCCACACCAAGCGCAGTTTTGTTACCTCAACTCCCAGCTATCCCCAGAGGACAGGATGGAGACCAGCAGGCAAAAGTTGGAGAGAAGCAGGTTTGGGCTCATCTGCTGATCTGTCCTACCGTCTGCTCATCTGCCTGCATCTTTATCCAGTCATCCTTCTGTGGGCTAGGTGGGATGTAGTTGCAAAGGACAGAGACACGGTCTCAGTTATTGACTATTTGATTTAAGAAAAATTGAATGTGGAGGGCTACTTACAGGCAGGTGGTCTTACCAAGTACCGATCTTGACTCTGGCCATATATGACCCCTGCCTCATACAGGTGGGACAAGATGACCTCCGCAGCCCCTTTCCAAGTTGATAAGGTTTTAAAAACCTGACTGACTCTCAGATCTTCCTGGTCTGCATAGGCAAAAAGGAACCCTCACCTCTTTCAGTCACTGTAGATGTTAGATGTTACTGTCAGACCTGAGAAGTGGATACTCAGGCACCGTGCTTCTGGAGGCTGACCCAGCTGCCAGAAGCAGCCTGCATACTGACTGACCCTCAGCCTTGCACTTCTTGGAGGGAGCTCTAGCTGAACGCTTTGCAGCCATCAGAGTTAGAACTACAGACTTAATGATGTGCCTCTAAACCAGGGTGCCCCAGAGCAGGCAGTGTGGCTTTTCAAAAGCCCAAGGCCTAGGGTCTAGCCAAGGTTCTCTCGCAGTCAGCATGGCCATGGCTGCCACACTTATGTCCCTAGCCTGGCACTGGCCCCTGGTGTGCCGCAGTGTGCAGGCCAACTGGCCGCTCCATGAGGTGCTACTCACCCAGGAGGAGGTCAGCTCTGTGAAGCCACCGCTGTGTGTCAGTTTTGTTCCCTGCCATATCCCCAGTGTCTAGAACATGGGAGGCAAAATCAGTATGCAGTTGATGAGTGACTGAATGAATGAAGTGTTCCAGTGGGAGGCATCTGGTTAACCACCTTGATGTCATACTTCTACCTTTAATTCTCTAACCATAGCATATCCTGGTAGGAACCTCCCTCCTGAGTTCTCACTTTGGATGTGTTATGAAACCCTTTCCTGAACTCCCAGGCCCTCCTGGATCATTCCTCTTATCATTCAAATTCAGCTTTGCCTCAGTTTTCTTGCTGACTCGAACAAATTTTTTCATTGTAAGCCCAGCTGTGATTAAGAAAGCATTGCCTGGCCCAGGTATTGTGGTATCCTGTAGTAAAGTAGAGGTTTAGTTTCCCTGGAGTGCAGTGGTCAAAGGTAGCCCATACCTCCCAGCTGTCATTCTCAAAGTTTCCCATAATCACCATTACACACTCAGGGCCCCTGTCCCAGCACCTGCCCCAGCACCTGAGGTACCGGGGGCAAGAGTTCAGGATCAGCACAAGGGCCTTTATGAAGGTCAGACGATAAGGACCCATTGAGCTCCTCCGGTGAGTCGGGCACTGTGCTTCGTCCTGGGGAGACATCAGCAAACATTGCAGACATGACCCACCCCCATTGGAGCCTCCGGTCTTGTTACAGAAGAGACTTTAAATATATTAACGTAAAGATAATATACAGATAAATATCTAATTACAAGCTGTATATACTCTGAGAGAAAGCTAAACAGGGTTCTAGAGATTACAAGAAGGGACTCAGCTAAATTGAAAGTAAGAAGGGGATCTTTGAGGACACCTGCTCATTCCTGAAAGATGGTTGACTATTCAGTAAATAAACAGGAGGAACATTCAGGCAGAGGGATAGGTACATGCAAAGCCCCTGAGGTAGGAATGAACGTGGTGCATGAGAGGAACTAAGTGGCTGACGCTGCTGGTGTGGAGTGGTGCGTCAGGGAGAAGTGGGAGACAGGTGCAGGGCACTGCAGATGTCTGGATCTTCCAAGGCCTTGCAGGGGAGCTGTCTGTCTGCCTGCCTATCCATCCATCTACCCACCCAACCCTCCATCCACTTACCCAACCACCCACCTACCTGCCCACTTAATCACCACTGCAGGAGAGCAGATGAGAGAATGGTGGTTTAGACATGTAACGGGGCCATGGAGGGGAGAGTAGGGGATGCGTCTGAGACGTAAGTTGATCAGGGTTTCTGGGTACCCGTGATAGTGGTTCCGATGTGGACTCTACAAGTACTGCAAGTTTAAACCCTGATCGGCCACTTAGTTCATAGTCGGAATAATGAGAAGACCTTTTATGATGGGAATACCTGTTATCTAGTTGAAGTCACAATTTTTCCCCTTTAAAATAGGGATACTACTCCCTTCACAGGGCTGCTGTGAGCAGTGAATGAAAGCATGTTGCTAAAGCACTTAGCACAGTGCCTGGCCTATTCGGTGAATGGAGAGGACCCAGGGAGTGTAGCCACTATTAATTACCATTTGCCCAACCAGACAAGCACATACCTCTGCGCAAACACCTGTGCCCAGTCGTTGACAAACCTGTGTGTTGTGAGTCTTTACATCACATGTGTGTATTCATAGATGTACAGTGGACCAGCACCTTGGAAATCTGCTCCTCTCCAGCAGGGAACCCTGATCCCATACTACCCTAGCTTTCCTTTCAGTGAGTTAGTGTGTGGACACAGTGCCTGCCCATCCCTCTGTTGCTGTCAGGTTTAATTGAGACTAGAAGACCTAAACTGTGGTCTGGAGCTTCTGAGCTGGGCCGTGCTGAGCTGCAGTTTCCTCATCCGAAAAGGGTGACTCTGCTCACCCCGGTGCTCACCCTCAGGTTGGGGAGGCAGCAGGTAGAAACAGCTGGTAAGCAATTAGGCAGCTGTTCAAATGTCAGCTATTGTGATTTATATGTATTTGATGAATGTTTTTTCAAGGCCTACAGGGCAGGAATAATAATTATTTTATTTCTGAGCATTGGTGAGTACATGCCTTTCCTAGCTGGGTGAGCTCTGCTACAATCCTCAGAACTTGCACTGTGCTGTCCTTGAGAGGGCTTTTCTGTGAACTGTGGGGCTTACAGCACTAGGCTTTTGTGGTTTTCTGTCCACTGTGCTGGGCTGTGAGAAGCCTTTGTCTTATAATAAGGTAGAAAGGGTGGAGCTGTTGCTTTAAGCTCTGGGTCTATTTTCCTACCCCTTCCAGATACAGAAAAGCATCCGAGTCCAACCTTTAAAGGTTACCTCCCTGTGCCACCAGCAGACTCATCTCGAGAGACTGTGAATTCCAGCTCCTTGCCAGACTTCCCAGCAGAGTGAAATTCTGTCAGACAGCTCTGGCTGTCTAGAGTTGGAGGAAGCTACTCAGGTTGGCGATGTGTGGAGGCTGCTTTGCAGGGCCACTAGAGATGAGTATGTGGAAATGTGTGGTGTGCTGACTGGGGTCCAGGAAGTCTGGAAGGCCAATACTCTGACTGTCACACAAGGCAGTGGAGCCTGGGCTGTGATGCTGCTGGTCTGCTGTAGCCCAGACAGCAGGTGGCAGGCTGGAGGCAGAGAGCCAGGGAAGATTTAGAGAGAAGCAGGTTGAACAACTGAGGTACCAGAAGATTAAAAGAGGAAAACAAGCTGCATTTTGCAGCATGTGATTTAGAAGAAGCTATATGCCAGACTATGGAAGCAACTGAGTCATATTTCCATGTCTATCCCTCCCCTACTTGTTTTTTTACATGGAGCTGTTTATGAAAAATGGATGTAGGAAACAGATACATGAGGCCACTCTGTAAGCCTTTCATATACATAGTTTTGATTCTTTGCCACCACCCCAAGAGAAGTGTTTTCAACTCTTATTTTATAGAAAGATGAACTGTAATCAGAGAGATATAGTAACCTGTCCAACGTAACACAGCTGATGAGAAGTGTGGCTGAACTACAAACCCAGGTCTGGATGACCTTCCAGGTTTATGCTCTTTATTTTATTTTATTTTTTTTAATTTTATTTTATCGTTGTTGTATTACATCTGTCCCCTTTTTGCTCCCCTCTGTCTTCTTCCCCACCTACCCATTCCCCGCCCCCCACAAAGTCAATCCCACCTGTTGTCCATGTCCATGGTTCCTTTATACTAGGTTCTTGTCTAAGCTGCTCCCCTTCCTTGCCTCTGCCTCCTCCTTCCCCCAACCCCCTTTCCCCTGACCACAGTTTTATGCTCTTAAAGAGAAAACTATACCTCTTTCTTACCTGATTTTCTCTAAGAAGGAAAGGATAGAGAATGTGAAATAAATGTGAGGATGTTGGAGGGTTAATTATTAGGATGGTGATGGTTCTGATAGCTATGGGTGGTGGTTGACAGTGATGGGCTGACGAGCATGAGGATGGTGGACGATGATGAGATGATGATTGATGAGGATGGTGATGGCGGTGGATGATGACAGCTGGTGACTGATGACGGCGGCAGCTGTGTTTCCTGAGTGCCTCCCCTGAGCCAGGCATCGTGCCAAGTTCTCCCCATGTTTTATCGCCTTCAACTCATGGTGCTCCGATGGGAAAGTTCTAGTCCTGGTTGCAGGAATAAGAGGAGACTCTTATTTTCCTTGACTACCCTGTCTCTTTTAAGGAAAAGCAGATCAAGAAAGATCCAGGATTCTTTTCACCATTGAGAGAAAATTTTCTACACATTACAGAGACTTTTCAAGTATTCAGGGCTAAGGGCTTAGCAGAGCCACGGGAACTGAAAGGCCTGTTTAGACCCCAAACCTCTTTTAGGACCTTGGTCTGTACTTTCCCTTGACTAGAACTTCACTTGGATTTGCTAAGATCAGGGTAGGTTGCTTTGGATTTCACTCTCTTGGCTATTAGGAACAGCACAACATCATCACTTTAGACTTCCAGGTCTTTAATGAAAACTAAAGAAGCTGTAGCTAGCTTGGCTTCTATTAGTTTGGTTTTTAAACCCCTTGGGCTTTGGAGCCTAGGGATCAGGATGCAAGGCTCCCCTGTTACTTACCAGCTGTGTGACCGTAGGCAAGGCACTGAACTTTCGCTTTCCTCATTTGTAAAATGTAACTGCTGACCACCTCATGTCCAGGGTTGATGAGACAATCAAGTGAGATACACAGGAAAAGCACCAAGCACAGTACTGGGCACATGGGAGATGCTTAGTACACATGTCTACTCTCTATTTCCATTTGCTATTAGACGGTAGCACTTTTCTGTATGTGTTTGCTTGTTTATTGTCTGTCTCGCTCACTTTCTGCATGAGCACCATCCTATTTTTCTGCTGTGTCCTGGTACCTTGGCCATTGCTTGTCAATAAATACTTATTAAATGAAAGGACAGGTAAACATACATTTGTATGCATTAGGGAAACAAGTATTTGCACTGTGAGCCAATGCATGTGGGCAGAAGAAGAAGCTCGTGAGGTAGGCACAGGCCTTGTGTCTGGTCTATTCATAATTTTCCCCATGAAGCATGAGCTCCACAAAGTGAAGCTCCAGGTATTTTACTGGTTGGCCAGTGGGGAGCTGGCCCACAGGCAGCCTGGGCTTGGCATATGTCTGAGTTAAAGCTTCACAGAGTGTGATTGGGAAGATACACTTTCTAAAAAAGTTTTTTTAATCCTAACCCAAGGATTTTAAAAATTGATTTTAGAGAGGGGGTGGGGGGGCGGAGAGAAAGAGAGAAACATTGATGTGAGAGAAACATTGGTCTTTTGCCTCCTCTACATGCCCCGACCAGGCATTGAACCCACAACCTAGGTAAGTGCCCTGACAGGAATCGAACCCACAGTCTTTTGGTGTATGGGCTGGTGCTCCAACTAACCAAGCCACCGGACCAGAGCAGAAGGATTCACTTTTAAAAGGGTGAAGTGTGTTTTTCAGATTTTAGAAGCCAATTTACGCTTCCACACTGCAGTGTGTAAGCCCTTCAGGAATGGAGTGGGGAGTCTGTCTGGATCTGGCCACTGCCAGATGGCCTGTTATCACTTTTTGTTTTCTGCCAGTGCATTTTTTACAAAGAAAATTGAAGAGGTAATTTAATTATAAATGGTTTTATCTCTTGAATGTACAGATAACATGAAAATGATAATGGTCTATCCTAGGGCCCCTGCTAGGGCAACTAGAGTCTTGGGAAGCAGCCTATTTTGAAAGGCATAGACTTCTAGTACCTGCAAATTATTACTAATAACATCTAAATCTTTTTTTTTTTTTTTTAAGATTTTATTCATTATTTTAAGAGAGGGGAAGGGAGAGAGGCAGAGAAGGAGAGAGACATCAATATATGGTTGCCTTTCACCTGCCTCCAGCCACAGACCTGGCTGGAGACCTGGCTTGCAACCTGGTTATGTGCCTTGGCTGGGGAATTGAACCAGTGATCTTTGGGTTCACAGGCCAGTGCCTTATCCACTGTGCCACCAGCCAGAGCACATCTAAATATCTTTATTGGCAATAAGAGACAGGAATTAGGCCATGGCTGGTAGCACAGTGGATAAGGTGCCAGCCTGCGAACCCAAAGGTTGCTGGTTCAATTCCCAGCCAGGGCATATAACCAGGTTGTAAGCCAGGTCTCCAGCCAGGTCTGTGGCTGGAGGCAGGTGAAAGGCAACCACACATTGATGTCTCTCTCCCTTCCCCTCTCTCTAAAAATAATAAATAAAATCTTCTTTTAAAAAAAAGAGAGAGACAAGAATTATATAAGAACCTAGGGGCTTAATCTAATGTGAAATATGCAGAAAGAGAAGCTGAAAGCAGGCCGGAATTAGGAATTTATTTAATCTGGTTATTGAAACAAAGCTTGTATTTTAGAGCAGGTCCTATCTCTAGGTATACTTGTCACATACTTTTCTTCCTTTCTTCCCTCCTTTCCTTCCATACTTCCCCATCCTTCCATTTTCTGTTATGGATTAAGCACTGTGTTACAGATTGGATTACAGTTTGGGAAAGTATAGAGTAGGTTCTTGTCATCATGAAGCTAGTTTAAGGGGGGGGGGGCAAATATTAATTAACCACATAGATAAATGCAAAATAACCATGGCATTCCCATCCACAGAAGAGTGGATAAACTTTGGTGCATATATTCATATAGTAGAACACTGGACAGCACAGAAAATGAAGATCTATAACTACATGCTACAATATGGATGAATCTCTCATTGCTGAATGAAAGAGGCTAGATACAAAAAATAAAAACAAATCAAAAAGCACCCCACTAGGTGATAGCACATATCTAAATGCAAAAGTAGGCAAGACTGAACCATGCTAGAGGAGGAGCTGATCGTGGTTAACAGGAGAAATAAACTTGACCACTATGCCATTATGAAGTGTCCCTCACCACCAAGTCAGCCATGGAGAAGACAGAAGGCAACATTGCAATGTTCATTGTGGACATCAAGGCCAATACTAAATCAAACAGACTGTGAAGAAGCTCTAAGATACTGATGTGGCCAAGGTCAACACCTTTGTCAGGCCTCATGGAGAGAAGAGGCATGTGTTAGACTGGTTCCTGACTATGAAACTTTGGATGTTGTCAACAAAATTAAGATTATCTAGACTGAGCCCAACTGGTTAATTCCAAATGGGAATGTTTCATCATTAAAAGAAAAACCCAAAACAAACCATAAAACCTAGGTCCTCTTGGGGCCTGGTGGTAAGGTGGGGCTGATGTGGGTCACTTAGGTTAGTAGGACTCAGGGTGAAAGTGGAGGGACCAGGAGAGGGGAGAAAGCTGGGTCACTTCACACATGTTGAGAAACCAGGATCAAAGCCTGGGAGGGGCAGATTCCAAAGAGGTTAGACAGAGTGAAACTGTTGCTGGTCAATAGCTCAACAGATGTAAGGACTCTAGCTTCTAGATTATCACCCATGTATTTATTTAGTTGAGGGAGCAGCCAACTATTTTGGCTGTGAGACCTCGGGGTCCATGGAGAAGGAGGACCAGGAGCTTTGTTTGCATAGGTAGCCCCATTGTACGATTTCAGTTGGATGGAGTCAACTCTACTTCACTGACCAAAAATGGAAGAGGATGCTCAATGTGGGGAGAGACAGACAGAGACAGGGGGAAAGAGAGACAAAGAGAGACAGACACACCCGCCTAGCCTAGTTTACATGCTGGAGAAGCCTGGACCAGATCTCCCAAAGAGCACGTCCTGGAGTGGACTTGAATGACACAGGTAGCAGGGATCTGCTCTTTCCTTGGCCAGACTTCATTTCTTAGTTCCTTTCCTGTTGTGAGCATCTGGCTGCTCAAAACTACATGTGCTTCAGTACTGCTTTCTTCCAACCTTGGGCACCACTGACATAAATCACCATCTCTGTCTCAGCCACAAAACTCGGTGTGTTTTCTGCAGTACCCATCTGGACCCTCTTATGCCGGAGCCAGCAGGCACCTACAGCCACTGCCCCAGCCCCCAACACCTTCAGGGCCAGAGACCTTTTTGAATGGTTTTATATAGTTTTTTAAGTTATTTAAAAGTTTTAATACTTTAGTGTATCAGTCAGCTGAGGCTAAGTTATGCCATTGTGATAAACATCTCCAAATCTCTGCATCTTCCAGCATTGTTTATTACATGTCTGTTTCCTACTCCTGCCCATGGGTTGGCTTTTGTTATGCTTCTTATTGTGTCTGTGCCAGGATCCCATACAACGAAGTGACCCTGAACTGGTGTGTCCTGCACTCGTGGCAGAGGGAGAAGGGAAAATGACAAACTGCTTGGTTCTAAAAGCTTCTGCTCAGAAGTGACACTGTTCATTCCCATGAGAAGCCTGATGGGAGTGGGCCAGTAAGAATTATCCTCTTATCAAGGGGAGCAAAAAGGGGATGAATGTAATACAACAACAATAAAATTAAAAAAAAAAAAAAAGAGTTATCCTCTTATCAGAAGGGGCCCTGCTAAGAGGGAACCTGGAGTACCTGGTGGAGCAGTAATCTGGTGTACCTCTAAAAATGACACTTTTTATAGAAAAAGCAGGAAAGCATTATGGAGCCATTAGAAGTGATTATGTAGATTTTTTGTCAGCTTGAAAGGTTATTTCTTAAATATGATCAAATAAGGAAAAACAGCTAATTAAGTAGAATATATAGTTTAGTCTTATTAAAACATAATCCCCAACATTTGGACTGTGTATAATAGCACAGGAAGATAAACTGGAAAGATCCAACCAGACATAGCAAACCTAATGTCTGCAGAGCCCGGCAGGAAATGAGTCAGCCAGCTACTTCTCGGCACAAACTGATTGGCACCATGCAGGAATTTGGGCTTCGTGTTCCTTGATAATTCAGGCTTTAAAAACATGAAAATCAGGATTTAAATGTTAAAACCTCTTATTTTAAGATGCTGGCAAGTAATTAAAAATTTTAACCTGCATAGACTGCCATTGTACCTTTTGAACCAAAAATGATTTTCTCTGCGTATTGAGATTTTGTATGACCTTTTTCCCCTTCTTTACTGATCTATTTCTAACTTTATCACCAAACCTGGCATTTCTTTGTGATAAATGATGATGGAGAAAACAAGCAGGAAAATGATTAATAAAAGGAAAATTATATTTTAGCTACGGGAATTGCCCCGATTTTGTAACTCACTATTCCGTTGGCAGTTAATTAAAAAAAAAGTTACCTGAAATGTGGGCTGTACTTGGAGCTGCTTAATGTTAATAGAACTGCCAAGGACAGAGCCTGTAACTAGGTGGTCAGGCAAGGCTGAATCCCATGAGATCACTGGAAAGAAAGCTCAGGGGTCCTCCTTGGTGGCTGGCTGACCTCAAGCATAAAGAATCTCTGGGCTGACTGCAATGGACATGGAGCTGGACGACATGTGTCACTGAAAAAAGACACCAAGATTGGAGTGATGCAGAAAGAAGTCAGCTATTTTAGTGGGAGAAGAGAGAAATGTTCTGAGAGCAAGTTCTCAGAAGAGGTGCTAAAAATAATGCAGTAAAACACTTGGACTGCCATTTAGCAGTTAAAGTGCAACTGCCTGCAGTCGCTCTATTTACCTAATGTGTTTTTTGCCTTTAAGGATACAGGAGACGGCTTGGAACGGGAGAGAAAATTTGTTGGATGTAAAGTGAATGTAGAAGTATGCTTTAGATTCAGTACCCGCTGTTGAATATTCAGGGTTTGTTGTTTTTTTCATTTCTTTTTCCCCTAACTGTAATTCCCTGCTTCATCACCCATCATGCAAATGTGATTCTAATGCATTTTCTAATGTGACTCTTTCCCTAAACAAGTAATCAAAACAAGGTTTTGAGCTGCAAATAAGTTTAGTATAAAATGCAATTATTCGCCTCAAAAAATCAACAGAGAAAATTTGGGCATTTGAAAGGCTTGAATTACCCTTAATCAGAATTTAGGACACTGTCCATTCCAAGGATTAAAATAATCTAGGACTCAACCCTACTTAAAAATAGCCAGTTAAAAAAAAAAAGCTTTAAAAATGCCAAAAATAGTACACATTGATTATAAAAAATTTGGAGAATAAAAGAAAGTTAGAAAGGGAAAAGACAAATGACTCATCATTCTACTACATAGATACAATCACAATACCTTTTTCTGATCTTTCCCCTCTGTATTTGTTCTGTAGATGGAATCAGCCCACATGTGAACTTTTGTGTCGTCTTTTTTAATTTAACGTAATTTCCCTCCTGCTACTCTACTTTATGTCAGCTCCATCTTTCACAGCTATATGCTATTCTATCATAGTGATGTACTAGAATTTCTTTGATCATTCTGTTAAAATATGAACAAGGACACTTTTTAAGAGTTTGTTTGAGCAACCACTGATTCCAATCATGTAGCACCAACCGGAAGTGGTTAAAGCGCTCCACTGATAGGAGCAAGGGACGAGGTTTTATAGAGAAGATGCAGAAACAAAGCACATTTGATTGGCTATAGCTTAAGTGATTGTATTATTTGGGGAAGTCTACTTGGCTGTTTATGATTGGTTCTTCTTTTTTATTAACTTTGTTGGGGTAACATTGGTTAATAACATTATTATAAATATAAATTATAAATTTCAGGTACATAACTATAAGTGGCATATATATATTTTATTGCATGCTCACCACTCAAAGTCTAGTCTCCTTCTGTCACCATGTATTGGACCCCTTTTACCCTTTTCATCCTCTCTCCCCCACCCCCCGCTCTCTTGATCTCTGTTGCCTGTATCTATGAGTATGGATTTTTTTGGTTTATTTGTATGTTTGCTTTGTTTATTCATTTAGAGCCTTGTGCTTTATATCCCACATATGAGTGAAATCATATGTTTCTTGTCCTTTCCCACCTGACTTGTTTTATTTAGCACAATATTCTCAAGCTCCATCCGTCATCACAAATGGCAATGTTTCATCGTTCTTCTGGCTGAGGAGTATTCCATTCTTTATCCAATCACCATGGAAGGACACTTAGGTTGTTTCTATGTCTTGGCTATTGTGAATGATGCTGCAGTGACTGTAGGGCTGTTATCAATAAGACAAGAAATCAGTGTTGGTGAGGATGTGGAGAAAAGGGAACCCTTCTGCACTGCTGGTGGGGATGTAAATTGGTGCAGCCACTATGGAAACAGTGTGGAGCTTCCTCAAAAAAATGAAAAGTAGGGCTACCATATGCCCAGCAACCTTTTCTCTGGGTATCCACCCCCAAAATTAGAAAATACTTGTAAAGATAGATAGTTGTTCTTCCTTGCCTTGAAGAGCTTACAGGGCTTCACTCGGGCTTAGCTTTCAGTTTGTGTATGTGAGCACTTTGGTTAAAGTGCAGCTGGCCTGCATGCCTGACTGACAGTTTTTGTTCAACATTCAGGTTTTTTTCCAATTTATCATTGTCCTAAAAAGTTACGAAGAGCCACGCTATTCTCAGGTCGATTTTGTGTTTTAGATCCGTTTTCCAAACAGGTCTGTGATGGGAGGAGGGCAGCTCGGTGATGGAGGAGAATGGACATGGACTTCTGAGTGGACACAAGTCCCAGCCCATTTTCTTGCTCTGTGACCACAGGCAACCCAGTTGCCGGCACCTCGCTTTCTTCATCTGCTCATTGGGGAAAACACTTGTAAGGTCATTGCAAAGTTTAAAATTATGACTATGAAGTACCTGGCTGCTAAGGAGCACTTAAATAACTCAATAGGCTGGGGGCTACCAGAACAGAAGATCTGATCTGCAATGACCTTGAAATCAAATGCACTGGCTTTGGAACAGGATCGTTCCGAGTCTATATCCCAGCTCTGCCCTGAGAAAGCTGTAACCTTGGGCAAGTTATGTAAGGCCCCTGAGTCTCGATTTATTTATTTGTACGAGATTTACAAAGGGGTTTTGAGGATTAGTTGAAAGTAATACAATGAGATCATATGTGCAGCACCTCATATAGTATCTATGCTATAGTTCATACTTAGTACATGAGAACAGTTAATATTATTACTACTATTTCTGTCATCCTCATTTTTCTTATCAGTGCTGGAAGTGTGCTTCATAAACTTGCTCTGGGAGAATGTGGAGACACCTCACTCTATTTGCCAGTGGTGATGGAATGTTATAGAAGCTTCCTGGAGGAAGTGATATCTGGACTAGCATAGCTATGTTGGGATAAACCTGATGAGTAAGAGAGGCACTGAGCCTCATGTGCTCCCAGGTCCAGAGATGGCTGGGAAAAGGGCTGGCTAGAGGGACGGCCAGGTGCCAGGTGCCAGGTCCGAGTAGACTGTGGGAACATCACCTCAACTAACTGAGCTGTGGAGGTGTGGGAGGAGGAGAGTACTAAATTCTTCCTGCTGTCTCATTCATAGTGGATGGAGCCTCCTTTTATTTTCCTACACCACTGTTATTGATCCACAGTACATGAATGATGCTCTCTAGCTCTGCAGTGTAATGAAAAAACTCAAGTTTGATGGAACACATCAGAAAGTGAAATACTCATTCCACCTTGAAAAAAAATTGAGCTTTTAAAAAGTGTTTCAGAAAATGGGTTCAGGTGTGTGATGTAAAGCACCCCTGTTTTTTTTCCTGAGTTGAACAAAGTTATGAAATAATGGAGTAAACATTTTCTGCTTTGGAGTGGTAAGAATTCAGAGGTACTGCTCTTGTGCCCAGTGTCTTCTGAGCCATTACCTAAACCCTGATACCATGAGATCCGGCAATGCTCACAACGTAGAGCTAGTTCCCTTGTGCCTTTCTGGAAGTTTGTTCATTAGCTTATATATTCATAATTTTTTAACCAACCAACCAAGAAGCCCACGAACAAATATTTATCAAGCACCTTCCATGCCAGAACTTCTTCTTTGCCCTTGGGATGTACTCATGAGTCAAGAGGATAAGATCCTCTTGCCCCATGGAGCAGGTTCAGTAAACATGGAGAGGCTCAATAGACAAATAAGCAAACACTGAAGTTTCACTTAGTGGTTAGTCCTGGGTAGGAAATAAAGTACGTGATGTGGTGGAGAGGGCTGGGGGGGATTCAGGTAGAAGCTGCTTCAGGTGGGTTTATCTGCAGAGATTTTTCTTTATTGGTTCGTGTGGGAGTAAGTCCTTGGGCTTATTGGCAACTGAGTGAACTGGTCTTCCCCATTCACAGGGTCAGCAGAAGGTGCTGGTTCCCTACAGCTCCTTGTATGTCTTTGCTTTCTAAGACTTGACCCTTGTCCTCAGGGAACTTGATGGCCTGGTAGAGGACACAGATGCATTCTAGGGCAAATGCTGTCATCGCAATGCCCTGTGGTAAATGAGGGGAGAACACCAGGATTATAGAAGTCCAGGGCTAGGGTACTGAGCTCACACTGGGAGGGAAAGTGTTCAGTCAAGACACATATTTGGAAAAGGGATGCTTGGGCTGGTTAAAGGGTGATCAGGCCAAGATGGGCAGACAGGGCATCCCATGTGGAGGGAATGACCCAAAGCAGGAGCCGTGAAACAAAACGGGTCAGAAGCAGCGTTGCTGTCTGTACTCACGGCTGCAGTTCGCGTGCTCTAGGCCGAGACAGACCTTCTATTAACTGTGAAGTCCAAGTACAGGCCAATCTTAGTCTGGATCCTTTGCCAGCCAATGACAGGAACTTGGTTAGTTTTAATGGTAAGACAAAATGTAGGGCAAGAGAGCTCTTAGTTTATGCAGCTAGAAGAATACCATGAAGCTCAGTAGTCTTACCACCTCCACGACTCACTGTGTCTGTCTCCTTGTGCTTGCATGGTGGTCGTTCTTCCTGGGTTAGGAAGGCCGGTGGGCAGAGAACTTTCTCCAAGGTTATGACTCTTAGGGAGTGGCTTTGGGGGGTTCCCTTAAGGATGTGGCCAACCCATGGACATGGGACATGGGGCATTGGGCAATAGCATTGGCCAGGCCTGGGACCAGGCCATGGGATCCCAGTGCCTTCGGGAAGACAGGGAACAGGGCCTGAGGAAGGGGTCCCAAGGAGACAGAACCAACCATGTCCCTCTGAAAAGTGTATTTGCACCATTCCTCTCCTACCACTGCAGAGGTCTGCTCCCACAGTGGCTAATTGCTGCTGTCACACCTTGGTTAGCTACAGTCTGGGCAGCTTTGGTCAGTTAGAAAAGGAAGGGGTGAAATGTCTTGAGGGGAAATAACAGCCTATATAATGAGCCTCCTTCCACCATTTAAAATCCACTGACTGAAATACACACATTAGTAAGTCTTCTAAGAGGAAAAAGAATTGCAGAAATCAAAGGCCCCATTCAACTTTCTGGTGTGTGCATGAAAACATATCCAGATCTCAGAACTATTATAGAGACCGGAATTTAGCAACCCCTGCCCCTACTCTCTTTGGACTGTCTTATTCCAACCATAACTGTCTACAATACTGATATTTGTCTCCTGCTTGACTCACCTGCCCCCTATTTTGAGGTCCACATATTGGGCAGCCTTTTAAATATTCCTCCCAAACTCAGTTTCTGGTTCAATGATGATGAGCAAGTTTACAAGGCACCATTTATTTATGTATTTATTTAAATTTAATTTTATTGTTGTATTACATCCATCCCCTCTTTATTCCCCTGTCCCCTTCCCCACCCGCCCACTCCACCACAAAGTCAATCCCACTTGCTGTCCATGTCCATGGTTCTTTCACACTAGTTCCTTGACTAAACTGCTCCCCCTCCTCCCTCCCCTCTGTCCACTGAAGGTCTATTCATTGTATTCATGTATCTGGTCCTGTTTTGCTTCATTATTTTGTTTTGTTCATTATTGTCCTGTAATGGGTGAAATCATATGGTATTTGTCTTTTACTGACTGGCTTATTTCCCTAAGCATAATACTTTCTAGTTCCATCCATGTTGTTGCAAAGGGTAGGAGTTCCTTCTTTCTTTCTGCTGTGTAGTATTCCATTGTGTAAATATACCAAAGTTTTTTGATCCAATCATCCACTGATGGGCACTTAGGCTGTTTCTGGCACCATTTATTTTTATACAAGGCAACCACATATCCTCTGAAATGCTGGGGCTGCAACAGTGTGGGCCCTGTGCCCAACACCTGGTTTCCAGTTCCATCCCACCAACTTCTCCTGTATGGCCTTGGGTAGCTTATTGACCTCTCTAAGCCTCAGTTTCCTTTCCTGTAAAATGGGAATGATGATACGGACAACTTTGTAAGATCATGTAAAGTGTTAAAAGCAGTGTCTGGCCCTAGCTGGTAGCACAGTGGGTATGGTGCCGGCCTGCGAACCCAAAGGTCGCAGGTTCGATTCCCCAGCCAGGGCACATAACCAGGTTGCAAGCCAGGTCTCCAGTCAGATCTGTGGCTGGAGGCAGGTGAAAAGCAACCATACATTGATGTCTCTCTCCCTTCCTCTCTTTCTAAAAATAATGAAATGTTTAAAAAAAAAAAAAAGCAGCGTCTGCTATATGGGAAGCACTCAGTTACACTGTGTTTCTCTGCCTCCAGATAGGGGGTGCTAATCAGTGAGCCGCAAAACAAGGGCCCTGGGCCCTGGGGACAGCCCTGTTCCCTGACAACAGTGGAGTGGGTTATTTGTCGAGGAGAGGTTGGGTTGGAACAGAAGAAGAGGGGTGTAATTGCCACTGTTGGCTCATTCTCCCTTTCATGCTCTCTCCCAGCTGGAGCGGTAAGCCCAGGAGTGCTCCTCCTCCTCCCCACTCCCAAAACCCAGTCCCTCTGAGTTCTGGGACCCTTAAATGGTCCTTTGGAGTACGAGGATCTTTCTTGGCCCTTCATCCTGTGACAGTGCTGCCTTTATCTGGGACCTGCTCACCTGACCACAGGAGAGCAGAGGGCAAGGGAGCTCAGTTTGCTCTAGTCCCCTGAGAACATTGGTGTTAATCTGTGAGGAAGGGCTAAAACAGGATGCTTTCTGGGCGTGGCATTTCCATTGTGTCAGGGGACATTCCTCTCTGTTGCCACTTTGTGGCATCTGTTGGTAAATGAAGTCAGCCCCTGGTGGTTCCTGAGAGAAGGAAACCACCCCTGGGTGTCTTTGCCATCACTCCTGTTGTGCATTAAAAGCAGGTGGGGCGGTCCTTTTCAGGGGCAGAGGCTGTGACCAGGTTACATTCCAGGACCCTCACTTCCTCAGGCCCAGGGCAGGTGGGAGGAATCCAGCTTCCTCTTGGACCTTTACGATGCTCCATCACCAATTACAGAGCATGTTCCTCTCTGCCCTGAGAGATCAGCTCAGGTAACAGTTGGTGGGACTCACCTGATGTCAGCCTGTATCTAGAATACAGGGACTTTGCAGGAAAATTGTCTATATTAACATCTTTTTCTTTAAATTATGAACTGTTCTCTTTCTAGCTTAGAGAAGGATCCCATTTATTTAACTGAGAACTGCAAGGTCGTCAGGTGGTTTACTTAGTCACGTACATTCTTACCTCACCCTTTGGAGACCCTCATTGTAGAAGGGTATAGCAGAGGTTCTGAGGGCCTGCCAGAGACACAGTGTGGCTTCGGGTACTTCCATTTTTAACAGTACCTGTAGACTGTGAAACAGCTGTTTGAAGACACGGTTTAGGAAATGCTAGTTCAAGTACATATTTCACCCCTTCATGAGACCAATTCCTCCTAGTTGCTCCATGTAGGACCATTGTCTGGGTCCTCAGCTACAGTTTCTTTCAGTACTTTGCTCCCTGGAGGCCCTGGATGGAGTGGCGGAGGGTAAAGTCACCCAGCCCTGGAGTTCCATGCAGGAGTTGGCCACCACGTGTTGAATACACTCCCACCCAGTGCTTCTGAGCTCGTTCCTGGGTTTCAAATCATTCTTGCTCACAGTGCCTACTGGGATCAGGTGAAAAGTGGGGTCCTTGGCACGCAACCAGGGGCACAGGATCTAGAAATTTTATACTGAGTTGCAGCCATCCCTCAGGGTGATTTTTCAGGGGGTCAAAGCTGTTTTCTGGGAAAGCCCCAGCACACTGCCAGGTCCTGCTCAAGCCTCTCAGTGAGCAGCACCCACCCAGGGGAGGGCCACATCCCCCACTGGGACCCAGGCCTCAGTTTCTGAACAGAATGCAGCAGGTTAAGGAGCTCTCAGACAAGTTTCTATTTGCGGAGAGGGGAAGGAACAAAGACAGGAACACGTTACTGTTTTTAGTACCAGAAGACGCAGCAGCGTAAGCGCGATGTGCGGTGTGTGCCGAGGTGCGGTGCTGCCGGAGGGGAGTGAGCACCTGGCTGCCTTCCTCCCTGCCAGATGCCATCGCGGGAAGGTGCATGTGTTGCTCAGACAGGCGTTTGCATCCCCGACTGCTCAGGCATTGGCCTGGCCCAGGAATCGGGACAGCAGAGAGGACTTCTGGAGCTCTGGTGGGCCGCCAGACCCTGGCCTGCATTGCCCCAAGGAGCCTTCTGCTGGGTGACCCTGGCCATGCCCTTTCACTTCTCTGGGCTTCCCTCCCCGTCCTTGTCTGCGAACCTGAGCACTAGACAAGGGCGACATCTCTGAATACGTTAAAAGAAAACGCACCAGACCTGTGATTCTGAAGGACCATTTGTGTTCCTGCCTAGCATGGGACAGACAGACAGACAACTTGCCGAATAGACCTGCTATTTATTTTTTTTTTAATTTCACTGAAATCCTGTATGTTTTTACTGTAACCAAAATGAACATGATATATTTACTCTGTTCATTTATTCACTCACTCATTTATTCTCTTTAACCATTGGCAGCTGGCCAACACTGGGCTAAAGTGCCAGGAGGGCAGGTGAGACTGGCCTGAGGGGGAGAGTCCCAGTTCAGGCCACTGTGATGCAGTGGGTCAGGTATAGAGCGAAAGGAGTTCAAGGGTAGTGGGAGTGCCATGTGTCACCCCTGCCAGGCCTGAGAGTTGAAGAGGCCTTTGTGGAGGGCAGGTGTCACCCAAGCTGAGTCTTGGGCCAATGCCTGAAATTGATTGTCAAAGAAAGTGAGGGGAAGGATAATGTTGGTGGTTCTGTACATCTGGTTAACCAGTCCCACGCCTCCTTTCACCCTGGCTCCCTCCTCACACATGGTGCTTTCCACCCTCTTCCGCTACACGCCACCCCCACCCCCACCAACTTCAGGCCCAATGGCTCCTGGAGGTGCTAGGTGCACCCTGGTCTGTGCCACCCATCTTCCCCTTACAGGAAGACACCTGAAACAGACTCTGGCTGCTAGCACGTGCTCTTCTGGACTCTGGGTGAACAGGGCTGGCCTCTGAGCCACTTTGGGGGCGCGCTTCTCCCCAGCATACAGCTGCTACTTGCATGTTCACGCTGGCTTCCTGTAGCTCCCCAAAGGCCTCGGTTTTTGAAGTCAGTTGGCGCACTGCCAGGCCCAGTTCTGATTGATGTGGCTCCTCCCCCCGAAGTGGGGGCAAATGCAGAGCTTGGGTTTAGGAACACAGGGCTGCTGGGAAAATGGAGAGTTTACCATCAACTTTTTCGAGCAGCCCCACAGTTCACCTTTTGGGCTGGCTCCCGGAGCCCCAATCAGGTGTTCAGTGCTGTCTAGGCATCTACCATTCCTGGGAGGCCTCCAGAGCAGGCAGCTCACAGCAGAGCTGCTGGGCCCTCCTTGGTTTCCAGCCAAGGCATCATCTATCTTTGAGACCCTTTCACCTAATCCATAAGCTCAGCTGACCTCCGTGCTCCCCCTCCTTCCCTCTATTTTCTTTCTGCTGTTGTTCTGTCTCCTTCCCCTTTCACCACCCAGTTTGCCCCTCCCCGTCTATTAACACCTTGTTACTTTAATCCAGAGCTAGGTATCAGGTATACTGCAGAGAGGAAAGGTGGGCGGAACCCAATTCTCATGGATCCTTTGGGACTTTATCAGAGCCACAAGGACCACAGTTTTCCCAGAGCAGTAAAGTCAGAAGAGACAGCACCTGAGTTGAGATCTGATGATTGAGTTTGAATTAACCAGGTGTGGGGATAGGAGGGCATTCTAGACTCAGGGAAGGTTCTGTACTAAGGTCCTAAGGAGTGGGCCGGAGCAGGCCCATTGGGGGAACTGAAAGGAGGCCTCTGTGGCTGGAGAGAGGTGCGGTGAGACAGTGGGAGGGTAGTTGAGATTGGGTAGAGAGGAAAGCAGGAACAGGGTCATCTGGGTGGCCATGTCAGCCCTTGTGTTCCCTCATGACAGCAGGAAGGCAGCTCAGCTTCCAGGGCAGTGGTCAGATAGAGGAGCAAAGTTTCTCCTTTCCCACCTCTCTCACCAGAGAGACCAGTATACTGCCCACCAGGTCCAAGTGGGCAATTTGGGTCACCTTTTCTTGCCCTAGTTACAAGAGCTCCTGGAAAAGTGTCTTGCCATTTGCAAGCTCTGCAGTGACAGAGGCAAGGGGCCAGCAGCCAGGCATGTCAGACCTGGTAAGAAGATGCCCTCAGCCCGAGAGCAATAGAAAGGCACCCACAGCTTCTGCAGGGAGTAAGTAGCATCACCTGACTTGCAGGTGTGGCATCAGGGCATGGCTTCTTATGTAGCCGGGGATGAGCAGGGTGACCTGAGTCTATTTACTTTACCTCTCAGAGCAGCACTTTCCCTGTTTTACATAGCAACAGTGATACAGCTTCACTGCTGCTCAGGGGTAAGAGCACTAAAATGGCTGGTGCACAGTAAGCGCTGCCCGGGCACCTGGACCTGGTTTCCTGGCTCTCTCCTGGAGCCTGCCTGCCGAGGGCACTGGGGAGAGGCCTGCTGGCTGGCTGGCACATCAGCGTGTGTGGGTGCAGCGGGCATGGCTGACATTCCCCTCTGCCTCCTTGGAGTGCATGGCCTTGCAGCCTTGCCTTCCAGACCTCACGTCTAAAATAGTCATGTCACCACCTCGCCCGATTGTTTGAGGCTAAGCAAACTGATGTCATGAGGGCCTAAGTCGGAACACAAACAAAGCAGGGCTCAGCAATAATTTTTACTCTTTCCCTCTGACCATTTCTCTTCTCTCTGTCAAAAAAAAAGAGAGAGAGAGAGAGATGTAGTGTTTACAAAATTGAGATATATGTGTATGTATATATATAATGTTTATATGTATGTTTTTATTTACATATATTTATATGTCATACAACAAGTTCATCTTTTTAAAGTGTGTAATTCAGTCACTTTTTAGTAGATTCACAAGACTGTGCAAAACCATCATTACTACCTAATTTCAGAACATTTTGTTCTCCAAAAAAAGAAACCATGTACCTAGCATTCACTCCTCATTGTCACCATGACCAGCCCTACCCCTGACTCCCTGCCTAACCCCTGGAAACCAAGGATCAGTTTTCTTTCGCTCTAGGTTTTGTTTCTTGTGACGTTTCACGTAAGGGGAATCACATAACCATACTGTTGTATTTGCTTTTCATGTCTGGCTTCTCTCATTTAACATAATGCTTCCAAGGTTCATCCGTGTTATAGTGTGTGTCATTCCTCTTTATGGCCAAATAATATTACATTGTCTAGATAGATCACATTTTGTTTATCCACTCATCCCTTGAGGGGCATTTGGTTTATTTCTACTTTTTGACTGTTGTGAATAATGCTGATGTGAATATTCATGTACAAATTTTGTATGGACATTTGTTTTCAGTCTCTGGGGGGTGGAGTTGCTGGTTCCTACATCAATTTCATTAAAGATGGTGATTCTAGTGGTAGAAAGCAGCATTTCATTGTGCTTTTGATTTTCATTTCCCTAATGGCTAGTGATAATCAGGTATCTTTTCATGTGCTTGTTGGCTATTTATATATCTTCTTTGGAGGGATGTCTGTTTAAATCCTTTGCCCATTTCTAAATTGTTTTTGTTTTTAATTTTATTTTTGAGTCGCAAAGATTTTTCTATATAGTCTTAAAGCCCTTTTCAGAGATTTGATTTTCAAATATTTTGTCTATTCTGTGGCTGTCTTTTCACTTTGTTGATGATGTCCTTTGAAGCACAAAACTCTTTAATTTTGATAAAGGTCAATATCTCTTTATTTTTTTCTTTTGTTGCTCTTGCTTTCAGTATGGTAACTAAGAATTCTTTGCCTATCCCAAGGGCCTAAAGATTCAGACCTATGTTTTTCTCTTAAGAGTTTTATAGTTTTAGATATTATATTTAAATCTTTGTTCCTTTTTGTATATTGTATGAGGAAAGGATCCAATCTCATTCTTATGTTTATGGATCCAGTCGTCCTAGCACCATCTAGCATAGATGAGTGGGTTTATTTCTGGATTCTCTATTCTTTTTTTAAAACTTTGAATTTATTATATTTACATTCAGAATTATTTAGTATTAGTATCACATGTATAGCATAGGAGTTATATAATCACATACTTTACAAATGACCCTCCTGATATTTTCAGTACCCAATAGATACCATACATAGTTATTACAATATTATCAACTGTATTTACTGTGCTGTACTTAACTGCCAGTCTGTACTTCTCAAACCCTTCACCCTTTTCACCCAGTCTCCCTGCCCCTCTCCCCTCTGGCCACCACCCGGCTGTTCTCTGTGTCTGTGAGGGACTCTCAGTTCTGTTCCAGAGATCTACATGCTTGTACTTTGGATGGTACCACACTGTCTTGACTCCTGTGGCTTTTAGTAAATTTTAAAATCAGCAAATATGTCTCTCTTCTCCCATCTTCCTCAGTTTTTTGTCCTTTTCTCTGTTTCTCTTTTTTTCTCCTTTGATCTTTTTTGTGTCTTTTAGAGTTTAGAGCAAGGGCTCACAGCTCTTTCCAGTAGAGGGCCAGATAGTAAATATTTTAAGCTTTACCCCAAGATCTTAGCTGTATTCTTGTAGAGTCAGAGCTGTCATAGACTATATGCAATGAATGGACATGTCTGTATTCTATTAAAATTTTTTAAAATTTGATAGTGAAATTTAAATCGCATATGCTTTTCACATGTCAAACATTTTTATTCTTCTTTTGATTTTTCTCCAACCATTTGAAAATGTAAAAACCGTTCTTAATCTGCAGACCATCAGAAACAGGCAGCAGGGATGTCAGTCTCTGTTTGAGGGACATGAATCTTGAGGGAGTGTTGCAGAGGAAGGCAGAGCATCGCCCCGAACCATGCATGGCTTGGGCCTGGGTGGGTTCTCTCTACTAGTACCCCTCCTCACAGAACCACCTTTTTCCTCTCGAAGTTGAGGACACAGCTGCTCTGCACTGAGATGTCCGGGCCTGGAACTTGAGTGAGACCAGAGGAGTGTCACTGCTGACAGCCCCTCCCTCCCTGAGAGGTATCAGGGCCTATCCAGGGAAGCAGAGAGCCCTCCACGCAGACACTGTCTGACAAACTTAACAGTAATAAGTGCCAGCAACAGATTTTCCCTCCCCTTTGCAGAAAATCCCAGTCCTCCTTACCCCACCATTCATCTACTCTAAATCTTGCTCAGGAGAGCGTGAATTTTAGAGCCAGGACAGACACTGCCAGAGGCTATCTTGTGGGACTTTGGTCAGGTTAAGCTAGCCTGTTGGAGCCTCAGTTTCTCCTCACTTGTAAAAAGGGTAGTTGTGAGCATTCAGTTCTTCACACAACAAGCATTTATTAAGAGCTAGTTGCCCTTTTGCTGCTGTTACCACCACATCCCTTGTTGTGACAGGTGGTGAGGGGCATAAAGGTGGCCACATCCAGTATGCGGCAGTTCCCTGAGCCCCTATCTTTATCTGTAACTTGAACAGACACCGGTATTCAAGCCTTGGCTGTGGACCCTGGGGAATAGTAGGTACTCACGCCTCTTCTTTGGCTGGAGCCGGGTCAGAGGGTCTGGGGGAATTCTTATTCTGCACCAGGGCTACTGTATGTGGCTTGTCTCTGGCTGTACCTGCATAGTTTTCCTGGACCTTTGAGTGAGGAAAGACAGTTTTTTCTCCCTGACTCTAAGCCCAACTCCCAAGTCACAGGCTTTTCCTTTGTCTCTGTCTCTTTGTGGCAGTCTCAGTCCCACCCTGCAGATATCTTCTCAGAAGTCCATTCTAGATCAAGCATCAGCAAACTATGGCCACAACCACATTGGCCCCTGACATTTTTGCAAGTAACGTAGTATTAGAATGCAGCCACACCCATTTGTTGATGTGTGTGTGTATGTGTGTGTTTATTTTTATTGTTGACGCTATTACAGATGGCTCCCTGGTCTGCCTCCACCCAACCCTCATCCCTCCCATTCCCTCTGGCCATCACTGCACTGTTGTCTGTGTGTGTGGGTTATGCATATATGCTTTTTGGCTAATCTCTATCCCTTCTTTGATTCAGTGCCCCCTCCCCACTCCCCTTTGACATCCATCAGTCTGTTCCATGTATGGGTGCTTTTATGCTACAGTGGCAGAGTTGAGCCTTTTGCAACAGAGCTTATATATTCCACAGAGCCTAAAATATTTACTGTCTGGTCCTTCTCAGAAAATATTGGCACCCCTCCCCTGCATGTCTCTCTTCACTGAGGCTTCCTGCATTTGGCACTGTCCCTCCTGTGCGGCAGTGGTCTGTTCCAGTGTATGTCTTCCTATCAGATAGGAGTTCCTTGAGGACCAGGCTTCTTTCATCCCAAGCCCCTGACACTGGCAGCACACGCAGCAGGTGCTCAGTAACTGAAACAGATAGAGGACTGATTGGCTGAATGATTGAAACAAACACAGAAAATATAGGACGAAGATGGAGCTCTTTCTGGATAAACCTAAGCTCAGCTTTTCACCTGCAGAAATACCATCTCAGTGTACATTTGGCCCAGAAAGTCTCTGTTTCTCCTTAGGCCCCACAATGAGTATGAGTCACTAATAAAAGTGGCTGACACTCAATGGCACATCTACTGTGTGCCAGGTTCTTGTACTCGGTGCTTTCTGGATACTAACCAATTCCAGCCTCAGGACAACCCAAAGGAGGAGGTACTATTACTATTTCCACCGTTCTACAGATGGGGGTATCGAACATTGGAGGGGCTAAGCCACTTCCCAGGATACCCAGCTGGTAAATGCATGAGTGGGGAAGGGGTGGAGCTCCAGAGTCTGTGCTCCTTATCACACACACCCTGCCTGCCACAGCCCTAAAGGTGCTGTGGAAACAGTAGCTTCTCATTCCATTTGTTTTAAGACAGGAGGCTTCTTTCAGTTTCTCCACTCCAAATCTTAAAAGCACAGCACAGTCAGTAATTGTTCTTTATCATGTCGTAGCGTATTGAATGTGTTAACCTCCTTTAATTGAATGGGTAATTCAGGATTGATCTAGCACTCCAAGAGGCACCAATTGTATGCTCAATGAGCAGAGAAGAGAGTGGAAAGAGCTTGTCAAGAACATTTCTCAAAATAGGAGCTAGCAGGAACGGTTTTGTGTGAAAGAGCTGGCTGGCCCTTTGGAGGGGCTCCTTGCAAGGTTTCACGGCTGTGGGGCTCCCGTGACTTCTCAAAGAGCTCAGGCTGCCCCTTTCTGGAGGTCTAGCAGCAGCTTGGCTAACAGTAAGGTTAAGGGAAGGGTCCTTGAAGCAAAATCAGGATGTTTTAACCATAGGAGTAGGGAGTGGACATATTGGGAAGAAAAACAAAATAACAAAATAGATCAGAAAAATGGCCCCTGCTATTATTACCACAGGAACTGAAATACTATAGTATGTGTGTGTGTGTGTGTGTGTGTGCGCACGCGTGTACAGTCAGTGCATTCTTTATTTGGTCTTTTGTCCACTCACACATTCAGCCAGTATCCTGATCACTGTATTAGATGGCGGATATACTTTACTAATGTGTAAAAAGACCCCTGTCCTTTGCATTTATGGAAACTTGGCAGAGCATCCTAGAAAGTCAGATCCTAGTTAGAAGAATGCTTCATGTTGAGACACCAGGCACCGCTAAACGAATTACATGCTGCCGGCACCAGGCTAAGATGGCTGGGTGTTTCATCTCACAATAAGGGAGGGTTTGCCAGTGCAATCTAAAGGACCTAAAATCTGTTGGCAGGAACTCTGCGTACCTGGGACAACGTTGCAATGCGCAATGCCCACGTGGGCTTCCTTCTTAGATAAGTATTAGGTGGAAGGTTGAACTTTTTGAAAATCTTGTTTCTGTAGTTCAAAAGGAACAAGTATCAGCATTTCCTGTGGGCTGGCCTAACATATGCCTTTACTTAGGTGCCAGGCTGGTTGTACATGCAGGCAGCACCCCTCTTAAAGGAGTCATGCTGAGCTCTGCTCAAATCCGTCATGGTGGTTTGCGCTCTTGAACTTCCTGACGGTGGCCTCCTCTTCCAGCTTTCCAAGGTCTTGAGAAAAACATCTCACTGATACTTCATCCTTTTATCTTCATGCTTCTGTAGTCTCTTTAGAATTTAGATTCTTTCTGCCTGGATTCTCTCCTCCCTCCTGTCTTCCAACAGCCAACTAGAAATGCCTTGCCTGGCTAGATGTCACCTCACAACTGGGCCAAGAGAACCAATTGTATGCAACCTGAGTTGAAATGCAGGTTAGACAAGGCCCTCATGAGGTATTTTTCAAAGCTTGCTCCCAAGATTGCTTTTGTGGTGTGGCTAATTAGAGTACTTCCTTTTTCTGAGCAAAAGCTAAATGGCCCCTCCACTCACAGGGAATCCCCTTTGCCTGTGTCCTGCCCCTCTCAACATACTCGGGAGCATCTCTAGATGCCGCACAGCTGTCCGGAAGGGACTAGGGAAGGGCTTATTAGAATATATGCTTCAAACGGTTACCTTTTGAAGATACAAACCTTCCCAAATCAGCTGGCAGTTACTGAGACCATCTTCATCAGCCCAGGTAAGCCCAACAGTTGGGGTCCCTGACAGATAAGAATGATGAAGGTGGCGTTTTTGAAAGTGTACTGGTCATTGCAAGTATATGATACCTTTGCCTCACAATAGCCCGACTTGGCAATAACAGTAATAATGTCATTGTCCCCATTTGAGAGATGAGTATTGAGGTTTAGAGAGGTTAAGCAAGCTCACCAAGGCCGCTTGCTTGTACATGACAAAACCAAGATTGAACCTAGTCAATTTTAGTGCAAGACCCTGTACACTTCCTGCTAACTACCTACCCCCAACCCAGCTTCAGCAACTCCTATTGCTAAAATTCCTGTCTTTGTTGGAGATGATTGTGACTAGGGCAGACACCAGCTAAGCATTTAACAGTGTTTTCACATGATTCTCATGATACATATTTCTGTGCCTTCGTTTATGACTGAACATCCTTTTCTTAAAATTGTTTAAGGTAGTTGGAAACTTATAATTATCTATCACTATGACATCTGCTAGTTATGGGCAGCCCAACATCTGGCAAATTACTCAAGGTTCTGAGCTCATGCTGGGAAAATAGCAGGTAATTTTTTCCAGATAATTCTCTTGCTATTATTGTTGCCTGGGAAAGCCTGACTCTATCATAGGACCTCATCGTGTTCCTTGAGACATCAGTCCACTGTGCTAATTGTGAAAGTGGCTGCCCAAAGCCCAGAGACACAGCCGAGACCTTTCATAAAGTGTGTGGTTTATAATCATGTCTGTCTGTCTTTCTCCAACACATTCTGATGAGGTTCTTTGAATATTAACCTCTTGCATCCAGTCCTGCCCATTTTCTTCTAATTAAGCGTCTTTCTTTTCCTTCTAGACAATAGTGATTTGCTTGGTTTCTGTATTCACTAGACTTTATCCAGAGGGACCAGTTTGATTCCCAGTGATTTGCTATCCAAGATATTTGACTGGTTGCTGGTTACCAATGGAGCAAGACTGAATTCTGTCTCAAAACATCATTTTCCAAGTGACCTACTTACTGCTGGATATGGTGCCCAAAACTGAGGGTAGAGAGATGAGGAGGTATAGCTCCTTGCCCTTCAGGTGGTGCTCAGTCTAGTTTTGGTAGGAGGGGGCAGAGGAGGCAGAGACAGAAGCAGGTGGGAAAGGAGGTTGATGAAATTGGCCTAGAGCCCATGAGAATATGAAAGTTGGGTACCATTGGGAGTAAGAGGAGAGACCTGGGAAGGCTATTCCAAGAAGAAGATGCTTAAGTCTTGCAAGATGAGTAGGACTTTGTCAGTAAAGATGGCAGGGTGGGGACGGTTGAGTGCATAGGCTGAGAGGTATAGCAAAGGACAGGGAACATGGCACAGGTGGGGAGTGCATGTCAGTTGGTTCAGCTAGATGATGTAGTGCAAAGTGGGTAATCAGGTTTATATCTCGCACATTCTTTTGAGTGGCAGCAAACCATCCAAACTGTCTTAAACAAAAAAGGAATTTATTATTTTACATAAGTGAACAGTCTTGGGATAGTCTGGCTTCAGGCCATTCAGCATGCACAGTGTGAGAGAAAGGGGAACAGTGGCTTCTCAAAGAGCAGTCAGGCCACTGAAGGCAAAGAGGCTGCCATATATACCAGGTGGCCAAAAGCAGCCCAGGTCTAGTACCGACCAGAAAAACGGTCTTTGTCTGCTGAGTCCAGGAGCTTGGACATTGCCCAGAATATGACAAGGAGCTTGTAAGGGGTTTCCACGAGGAAAGTGACACGTGTGATTAGTGATTTAGGCCAGTCGTTGTGGCAGTGAGGAAGGTGAGGGAGATCAGGGGCCCTTTGAGGGTCCTGGAAAGAGGTAATAAAGGCCTAAACTCAAGGGTGGAGAGGAAGAGGAAGCAAACCTAGAATGCATGATGAGGTAGAGTTGGTTGGACTTTATACATTCATTTGCCTGCTGAGAAGACCAAGTGGAGCTGTACTGAGCAGTCAAGTTGGGGCCCTAATCCTGGGAAATAACAAGGCTTTTCATCATGATTCTAAACTGGGTACTTACCTTCCACAAATAAGGGAGAAAGGTTACTCTCTGCCAAAATAGTAGCCACTTTTGTCTTTGAACAGACCTCCCAGAGCACTTACTGCCCTTTTTACTTATTCAACAGGTTACTACTTTGTGGCCCCAAACTCTTGAGATTTATGTCCTCAGTATTCTTCAACACATCCCTCTAAAGTATTTATTAGGTTCATAAACACCATTTCAGGGCCCTGTAAGAAAATGGAGATGCACTGTAATAGAAAATTAGCTTCCCTGCCAGCCACACTAGGGTGAGATTATATTTCCTTTGATAGCAGTGTTCTTGGTGCAGGCCAGAAAGGAACCTTGGATTAGGATGTTAGTAACTAATCACTGACTGGTAGCTACCTCCTGTGACCCATTATTTAATAACCTGGTGGTGGCCCAATGTGCAGGATGACCTAGGACCCTCTCTGTTTTATTTATCAAGAAAAGATATCCAATGCAGCAGCTTTTTGGCACTAAGTATGAAAGAATACCATGCAGTGATTGCATTGCTTCAAGAAGCAGATGGTTTCAAATCCAACTGGCCTTGCTGGTACCTCTCATTCATCCTGTCCTAAAACAAGGGGGTCATGCATCTGACCATGGGCCCGCAGCTTTAGCCATACAGGTCTTTTGGATTGTTTTAGAAAAGGCAGTTCTCGGCTGTTTGACTATGAGTAAATTACTAGGCCTCTCTCAACCTCAGTTCTGTCATCTGTAGGTTAGGTGTACTTATACCCACTTCATCAGATTGTTCTGAGGCTTAAATGAGATACGAGATCAGCTTTAAGATGTTTAGCACAATTTGTAGTTGTGTGACCCTGGACTTGTCTGAGATAATGTCTTACAGTGACTCTCCCCTGGGAGTGATTTGGGCCCTTAGGGAACATTTGGCAATGGCTGGAGGCATTTTCGTTTGGCACAGCTGGAGGGTTGCCACTGGCATCTAGTAGATAGAGGCCAGGGATGCTGCTAAATAGCCTACTGTGCACAGGACAGCCCCAGAACAAAGAGTTTTCTGGCCCCAACTGTCATTCAGGCTGAGATTGAGAAGCTCTGATATACAAAAATACTTTGTACAATGCTTGGCACTGAGCATATTCTCAATAAAGGGTACCTATCAAATGGTGGGTGCTTTGTGCCAGGGGCTGTGCCAGATTCAGGGAGCTGAGTGGTGGTGATAAATGTACCAGAGTTCAGAGAAGAGTCGCTTAGCCCAGCCTGAGTGACAGGCAAAGGTGAAAGGGGGTCAGGGACCACGGCTTGGAGAAGCTGAGTCTTGAACCTCCTATGAATCCTTTTCTCTCCTCCATTTGGCTTGGTTGATGTCAAAGCTAGGGCACCAGCCCTGGAGACTGGGGAGTAGAGACAAGGCCTGCCTGTGTGACTCCTGGACCCCTCTGATGTCAGTCACGTGGGCTTGTGGGAATGAGGAGAGGAGCCTGGTGGTGAGGGTGTTGGCAGACACGGAGCTCCAGGACAGTAACTGTCACTTCTGCTCCAACCTGAAGTCACAGCTCTGTCCTTTTAAAGCTGGGTTTTTCAATAAAATTGCATCTTGTTCTGACTGTAACTGTCACTTCTTTTGTTACTTTTGAGGCTGTTTGCTAGTAAGAGGCATCATTTAGACCTTGGAGGTGGCCTTCATTTTGGCAAATTGCTAAGCATCCATTTTCTCAAGGCACAGAGGCCCTAGGTGCACAAAAGATTCTTAGCAAGACCTGGGGCATCTCACCTAATGGCAGCACGTCTCCCTTCTCACCCTCCACCTCCGCTTCGGGGCAGACATAGACACCGAAGTACAAATGCAGCATTTCCAGTCACAGTGAAAAGTGCCTCGTCTAGCCCCAAGTGTTTGGTAAATAGTCATTAATTATTAATTACCTTCCTGTTCGCATAGAACTTATCCTTCAAAGCCTGCAGTAGGACTTATGATTCATTTTATTTCCAACTGGTATTGTCATTTATCTTTTCAGCTGCATTTTTCTTCATCTTTAATTGGATTGGTGGGCATTGAGAGAGCAGCAATGATGTCTTAGAATTCTTTTAGTCCGCAGGCCTTCTGTCAAGGTATGATAGTTGGATATATGGGACTGGCAATGTCTGCTAGTTGCTTACCCAAAGTATCTATTTCTCACATATATCTTCATAACAGAGCCCTGGGCATTGTACCTAAGTGAGAAACACCAAATCTCCCAGCTTCCCTTGCAGCTACATGTGGTCACATGAGTAAAATAGGACTAGTGAGATATAGGCACATATGTTGCGTCTGGCTTCTCAGGAGAGCTGCTTAAAGAGACATACCTCATCTGAGTGCTACACACCTTGCCCTTCTCCTCTTTGCCCTGTTGCCTAGAATTCAGGCATGATAGCTGGAGCTCCAGCGGCCGTCTTGGCCTTGATAATGACAGCTGTGCAGCAAGGATGGTCGAATAGAAGATGGAAGGCACTTGGTCCCCGATGACTTTGTGAAAATCCCGAACTGTCTCCTTTCAAACTGTTGTATATGAGAAAATAAACCCCAAATGATTGGGCCCCTGGTGTTTTGGAGCCAAGTGCAATTCCGAACTGCTACAAGTAGTTTGAAAAAGATGAGAGAACTGCATGCTCAGAACCCTAGAGATGACTATAGCTCATGGCATTTAGGGATCTTGAAGTTCGTTTCATTTATTCAACAGCTCTTTATGAGTTTCCACATGTACTGGTGCTGCTGGGCAGTACGGCTCATTGCTGGCTTTAAGAGGGAAAGTAGTCAAGAGGAATTCGAGATGAGCGAGGAACAATTTTGCTGTGCCCTAGGCCATGCCCAATAATTTAGACTTAAACTTGAATGCCATTAAAGGACTTCACTTTGTGCTTTGGAGTTATCACCCTGGCTGTGGTATGGAGAAGGAGACAGGAAGGAAGACAGCTGACTTCATCCATGCTGACACAAAGGTTTCTTCTTTCTCCTATAAGATCTGAGCCTGTCGGCCACCTCTGAGACTCCTTTTAACACCAGGGCCCTGAAAGTATATTTCTGGCATTTCTAAAACACCCACAACTCTTGAAATTTTGGGCTTGGCCTTCTCAACTGTGGGTGTCTCCTCGTCAAAGGCCTTATAATTGAGAACTTTCTCCATTCTTGGTCAGCCTCAGGTAGTGCGAACAATGGAAGTTTGGCCTACCTCCACTGCATCTGTACCTGACCTCTAGGTGGCGCTGGCTGCCTGCCGCTGCTCTGGCTGTCAGGGCCAGGAGTCCTGTTTCCTCCACCGCAGCCAGTGTTCCTGTCTTCCCTTTCTGAATTTGGGATCCAGATCCCTACCTCTTTCTCTCTCTTATCTTACATGCTACCCTTTTGACCTCCCAGTCTCCACTTTCATGAATGTCATCTATCTTCTTTACAAAGTGTTTATTTATACAGGGAGCTAGACAGGGTTTCATACGTAGAAGTTTGCATGCATAAACCTTGGTCCTGCCTGTGAGATATCAGTTCATGGCTTGTTGTCAGTCACCAACAAGGATAAGTGTGTTTATATGCATGTAGGTTACTTTATACAGAGGATGAACAATGTGCCTGCCTTCCCTCCCTCTTGCATGCCTTTTTCTTTCCTTCCTTCTCCTCCTTCCATTTATCCAAACTATGTATCTGTATCCCTGCCCATCCAGCGCCCATTGAGCATCCCAGGAGCATCTCATCTGTGAATTCTCGCCCTTAGAAAATTTACCTCCTGGTAAACACAGAAAGACTTCTAAAATGAACAAATGCATTTCAGTTGTCATTCATTCATTCATTCAACAGTGTTTATTGGGCATCTTGTTTTTCCAGGCCCCGGGTCTGGGTACTAGAGCATAATGAATAAGAATTGGGGCGCTTACATTCTAGTTGAGAGGAGACAGAGAGCAGTCAATAAATAAATAGGTAAGAAAATGTCTGACTGTGCAAAATGCTAGGAAGAAACAGTAATATGACAGAGGATAAACTGGGGGTGGGGATACGATAAAAGCTTCTATGGAGCCCAGGAGGAAATCAGTTGGGGAGGGTAACAGGAATTGAGTGAGCTGTCTTGGAAAGTGTGTGCAGTTTTTCCAGACAGACTGATGAGAGAACAGCATTTCAGGCAGAGGGCCTGGCATAGAAAAGACCACATGCAGTGGAGCATGTGGGTTGGGACAGGGGCCAGGACCACTGAGAATTCAGGGATCTCTTGGGATGTGTCCCTGGCTGCACGAAGGAATGTGAGAGAGAATGGGGCTGCTGAGGCAGGCCAGGGAAGATGGGGAGTGACCTCCTGTGCTTTGTCAAGAACTGTGGACTTGATCTTCCACCTGGGTGCTTTTAGATTTGGGATTGTGGTAACCTAATGCTCCCCTGAGGTACCTCAGCTCTTTCCTGGGTAGAGATGGACGGATAGAGTCCTAACCCCTTCTTTGCTTTAATTGGAGCTACTCAGCCTTCATCTCTTGTGTATGTCAGGTCTACATGTAGGATTTGGTTTGGAAAAGGGACTTGATAGTAAAAAAGATGCTTGAAAACTAAGAGTGGGACCAATGGGGAGAGATATTGGAAGATTTCTACGTTAAGTGTAGTTATTAACCATCTGGGATTTTGCTAGCAGATCTGGCTCTCTGGGCCTCAGTTAATTTGTAAAATAATGAAAACAATAATACCTGCCTCTTGAAGTTTTTATGAGAATTAAATCCGGTATACAGTACAGTGCTCAGTAAATTGTTGTCAGGTTTAGTACCAGTTCTTACATGTCTTTCATTGTTTTCTACTTTTCTCATGTTTGGCATAGATCTAGATACACAGTCAGCACTCAAACAATTAATAAATTAACATTAGTGGACATTTTTCAGAGGAAAGAGTGTAACAGTGGCTAAAACACTCAGGCTCTGAAAGTCAGACAGAGGTGTAAAATTTCTGCTCTGCAGCTACCTGGCTGTGTCATGTAAACCTCTCTGAGCATTAGTTTCCCGGCACTCAGGATGATTAAATAAAATGTGTGGAAAGCAGTTAGTACAGTGAAAAACAGTGACTACGTCCTAAGTATCAGTAGAGTGGCTTCATATGCATTTAGCTTACCCAGTTTCGCCTATTCTCACCAAGGGTATCTGTCTGATGTAACAAACAACCCCAAATGCAGCACCTTAAAACAATTCATTCTTTCTCCTATATGTGTGGTTTGGAGTCAGCTGACCTAAGCTGGGCTTAGCTGCAGTGTGCCTTTGTTCTCACCACATGTTTCTCATCCTTCTTGGCCCTCCTGGTGAAGGCAGAGGTGCAGACACCTGACCGACCATTCAGTGTACCCCAAGCCTCTGCCTGAGTTACATTTGCTTGTTTTCTGTTGGCCAAAGCTAGCAAGATGGCCAAACCCAAGGTCAAAGATAGTACAGTCTGTCTCTAGTGGAGGGACTGAAAAATCTCATGATGAATAGCATGGTACCTGTAGAGGGGGGAGAACTGGGACCATTAGGTCAATGTACCACAGGAGGCAATGGAAAAATTAAGAAAAAATTTAAATAGTGTAGCTACCCTACCTTTCTCTCACCAAGTATCCTCAAAGAAGCATAAGCTAGGCAAATCTGCTGGCCCTGTTCATGGTCTTCAATGTCAGGTTGCTCCCAGAGTATAGTGTTAAAGATCTGCTTCTTTTACATAATTGAAAATCTTATGAAATTACATTTTGCACATATCCCTTTTATATTACATAACACTGTGCGCATTATACATTTATATAGCCAAATTACTGTTCAGGGTTGTGTACCTAGCCAAGTTTACTGTTCTTTATGGTCTGTTTAAGAGATTTCTAGGTCGTAATTTTGACCAAGCTTGCTTTTTTGCTTCTGGGTGGATTTTAAAACATAAAGTTCAACTTTATTTAAATGAACTCTTTTACTAAAAGTCCATGATCCCTTACTCAAAATTCTTGAGGGCAAAATTTAAGATATATGTTTTCATATTCCTTTTCTTTTTGGATTTTAGAAAAGAATCGGATTATAATAGTGTAAGTAGGTCTGGGGCAGCCCCCTGTAATCAAACACTTCAGCATTTCCACAGTGAAACAGGAGCATTCACACTAAATGGGCTGAGTTGAGTTTAGAATACCCTTAATTTGGTTCAGTCAAGTTTTGCCAACAAATTAGTTTGTGCTAAACTTATGAAGAGCCTTTTGGCTTTCAGAACTTTCTGGATTTGAGAGCTGTTAATGGGGGTTGTGGGTGAGGGATTGGGCCTCTATTAACAGTGCTGCTGTTGTCATTGCCACCCAGTGACGCATGGCCCCTCCTGCCACTTTTTCACCTATGTCCATTGGGTCAGCAGGTACTTGACTTGTGGTTAGCACAGCTCCTTCCCACAGACAACACTGACCTGTGCGCTGCTGGCGCTGGGCTCAGGCGCAGGTTTAGCAGAGCCTCAGGAGGAACCTGCGGAGGTCTCCAGCGCTGAGCCGCTCCATCACCGCAGGCTGCTGGGCCATCAGCTGGGTTTGCTGGCAGCCAAAAGCACAGGCTTTCCCCAGGGGGCTTGGGTGGGCAACTAGGATCTGGGAGTGAGGGGGTCTTCAGTGCAGCAGGGTCTTATTTGGATCCTGTTGGAGTCAGAAGCACCCTCTCCTCTCTCAGAAGGTGTGTATCTCCCTCTCTAAGGTGGAGATGTGTCACTGGCCCTTGGGGTTGCAACAAGGAATAAAGGCAAGGGGACCTGTGAATGCCCCTGAACACTGGCCCACAGTGGGTGCTGCAGCAATGGGTCTTCAGGGTGGGCTGCTCAGGAACTCCAGGGCTCAGGCCTGGCCTGTCACCACTTCCTCACTGTGGTGGCTGGATGGGCCCCAGGACTTCTTTGAACAAGCTGAGATAGAAAACAGTGTGCACCTGGTAGGTGTATATGTGTACGCATTTACCTCAGGGTAGTTGTGTGTGATTGTCTTTTCCCAGAAGAGAATCCATAGCTTTTTGAATATTTTCAGGGGGCCTGTGACCCAGGAAGGATTCCAAATACAGGGTAGGTAAGAGCTACGCAGGAGCTGCCCTGCACATGAACTCCTGGAATGCAGGGGACCTTCGTCATCTTGCCTCTAGAGAAAGTGGTTTGGTTGTATATCTCAGAGCTAAAGGATCAAGTTGCCAGAGTTTATTGTGAAAACTGCTCTGCCTTCATGACACCCTCTTTTGTGGGCAGTAAGCTGAGGTATCAGGGAAGGCCTTTTTCCTTTTCTGCGCCTTACCAAGTAGCAATAGAGTTGTACAGTCCAGTCACATTGTGTGCACATCTAACATTTATAAATATTCGGTCCCTCATAAATTGCCACTAATAATATGATAGACATGTGTCATGCATTATGTCAGTGGGCCATGACTACAACCCTGCGAGGTAGTGTCCCCATTGTACAGATGCTAAACTCGAGGCTTAGAAAGGTTAAGTAACTTGGCCAAGGTCAAAGCGGGATGGAACCAGGGCTTAAAATGAGGCAGCAGATCCCACAGCCTGGATTTTAACCTTTGTTCTTTGGGGCGGGGCTCCCCCATGCTGTTTGCTGAGCATTGCAGACACAGTGGGTCTGAAAGATGCATATGCTGCTTTTTCTAGGACCGGAGCTCCTGCTCTGCCACTTGGTTGCTGTGAGAGAAGAAAGAGAGGTTAGGGGCTGGAAAAGGCAAAAATTCAAGTCAGCTCTCCACTACTACTGCCTCAGGGCCTTTGGGCAAACCCCATTCACACACCCATTTAACTCACCATAAAAAAGAAGACAATCAAATAATGCACTAAAGCACCTACCTTAGTTCTTTCCGAGTGCGGGAGGTGGGAAAATGTTCATCACAGCCCCATCCTGGGCATCAGGAACTTGGTTTTTTAATGCAACCTTCTGGGCATCATTAGGGAGAAATTATTACATGGAGTACACTAACTGTATTCAGTGTTTGTGGTCTGCCCCCAGGCAAAATCTGGTTGTGTGGGGAGGTGAAAGAGGGTTCTTCCTGGTGACTAATACGTCTTTCTTACTGCACATTAGAGAGAGGTGCCCAGAGTTCTCATATCACATCTGAAATGTTCTATTTGTTTTTCATTACTCTGAAATGATTACTGCAGAAATTTCTAAATTGGATGCTTTTCAAAGAGTAGGCTTAAAGACTCCGAGCACAGACTTGCAGCTGTGTGGGGAAGAGATGCATCTGTGCGCTTCAGCGGCTTCATCTCGTGCTCTCCATGACGGAGTGTGAAGAAAGCTGCCTGCCCGCGAGCAGCTCCACCGGCCTGCATGGAGCTTCTGGTAGGAGCTCTGCCTGAGCTCAATGCCGTCTTGCATTAGTTGCCTAACTCCTCACCTCCTAAATACATTCCCATGCGGTGTGCCAAGACGGTGGTGCTGAGGCATTCTGAAGACAGCCAGAGACCTTGAAAGAATGACCAGGAAGAAGAAAAATCTCATCCTTCCATGCCCTCCAAATCTCTGTGCAGCCTTGCTTCAATCACTGTCTGGGAATTTGTAGCTGTGTGATTAAGGATCAGGCCTAGTTGGAGAGTCTTATGTTTTTTATCCACATTTTGTTGTTGTTAGAAAGTCACCAGTCCTCCTGTTTCTAGAAAAAGGAGGGACGTGTTTGTGGTCCTAGTATGGACTGCAAGGTTTCCCAGCCCAGTTTGCCCAGAGTCACTGCCAAGGGTACCAGAAGAAGCTTCGCTTTATTGTGCAACTACTTTGAGTGCCAAAGAGGAGGTAACCTTTTGGGTATTCATCAACCTGCTACTTACAATTCTGTGAGAATTGTCCCTCTGCCCATGCACATGCTGCACAGATGCACAGGGGCAGGTAGGTGCTTGCCGTAGTTCAGTGGCCAGTGGACGCTCACCCAGGGGAGAACTGTCCAGATACAGGCCTTATTACATTCTCTTTTAAAATGAATTATATATTTTTTTTTTATTTTATTGTTGTTGTACTACATTTATCCCATTTTCCCCCACTGTTCTCCCCTGCCCCACCCTCCTCATACCCCTCCCACAGTCCGTTCCACATGTTCTCCATGTCCTTGAATCATCCATTGCTAGTTCCTTGACCAAATTGTTCCCTTTCTTTGCCTCATTGTCCCCCTCCCCACTCCCCTGTGCACACTGAAAGTCTGTCTCTTATATTCATGTCTCTGGTTCTGTTTTGAATGTTTGAACAAACATTTGGCTCCTGTATTGGGTGAGATCATGTGGTATTTGTCTTTCACTGACTGGCTTATTTCACTAAGCATAATACTCTTTAGTTCCGTCCATGTTGTCGTAAAAGGCAGGGGTTTATTGTTTTTTTCTGCTGTGTAGTATTCCATTATGTAAATGTACCAAAGTTTTTTGATCCATTCATCTACTGATAGGCACTTAGGCTATTTTCAGCACTTGGCTATTATAAATAGCTAAATAGCACTGCTATGAACATAGGGGTACATAGGTTCTTCTGAATTGGTGTTTGAGGGTTCTTCAAGTATAATCCTAGCAGTGGAATCACTGGGTCAAAAGGCAGTTCCATTTTTAGTTTTTTGAGGAAACTCCATACTGTTTTCCATAGTGGCTGCACCAGTCTGCATTCCTACCAGCAATACACCAGGGTTCCCTTTTCTCCATATCCTTGCCAGCACTTGTTGATTGTTGATTTGTTAATGATGGCCATTCTGATAGGCGTGAGGTGGTATCTTGTTGTGGTTTTAATTTGCGTCTTTCTGATGGCTAGCGATGTTGAACATTATTTCTTATGCCTCTGAGCCCTTTGTATGTTCTCCTCAGAGAGGTGCCTTTTCAGGTCCTTTGCCCATTTTTTAATTGGGCTGTCTGTCTCCCTGGTTTTGAGTTACATAAGCTCTTTATATATTTTGGAAATCAAACCCTTGTCTGAGGTATCTTTGGCAAACATTCCCATACAGTTGGTTCCCTTTTTATTTTGCTGATGTTTCCTTTAGCTGAGCCAGAAACTTTTCAGTTTGATATAGTCCCATTTGTTTATTTATTCCTTTATTTCCTTTGCCCTTGAAAAATATTAGTGAAAATATTTCTGTGTAAGATATCTGAAACTTTACATCCTCTAGGACTTTTATGATGTCACGGCTTATGTTTAAGTCCTTTATCCATCTTGAGTTTATTCTGGTGTATGGTGTAAGTTGGTGGTCTAGTTTTATTTTTTTGCATGTGTCTGTCCAGTTCTCCCAACACCACTTGTTGAAGAGGCTATTTTCACTCCATTTTATGTTCCTTCTTCCTTTGTCAAATATTAATTGACTGTAGAGTCCTGGGTTTATTTCTGGGCTCTCAATTCTGTTCCATTGATCTATATGTCTATTCTTTAAACTTAAAAAAAAAACTTTTATTCATTAATTTCAGAGAGAGGGGAAGGAAGAGAGGCAGAAAGGGAGAGAAACATCAATGTATGTGGCCTTTCACCTGCCTCCAACTGTGAATCTAGCTGGAGGCCTGGCTTGCAACCTTATTATGTGCCCTGGCTGGGAATTGAAGCAGCGACCTTTCGGTTCACAGGCCGGCGCCTCTCCACTGAGCTACCAGCCAGGGTTATATGCCTATTTTTATGCCAGCACCAGATTGTTTTGATTACAGTGGCCTTGTAGAATAGTTTGCTATCGATTGTTGTGATTCCTCCTACTTTGTTCTTCTTTCTCAAAATTGCTGTGACTATTTGTGGTTGTTTTTGGCCCCATAGAAATTTTGAAATATTTTTTCTATATCTGTGAAATATGTCATGGTATTTTAATTGGGATTACATTGAATCTATAGGTTTCTTTGGGTAGTATGGACATTTTAATGATGTTAATTCTTCCTAGTCATGAACAAGGTATATGCTTCCATTTATTTGTATCTTCCTTAATTTCTTTCTTCAGTGTTCTTTATGTTCTGAGTACAGATCTTTTACCTCCTTGGTTAAATTTAACAAGTTAATTTCATTTACCACAGCAACTGGAAAAATATGTTTTCTAGCTTCTATCTCTGATATTTCATTATTGGTATATAAAAATACCTTTGATTTCTGACTATTGGCTTAAATCCAGCTATTTACTAAATTAGCTTATTAGGTTGAGTAAGTTTTTGGTGGAGTCTATCCAGTTTTGTATGTACACTACCATGTCATCTGCAAATGATGACAGTTTTACTTCCTCCTTTCCAATTTGGATACCTTTGATTCCTTTTTCTTGCCTGATAGTTATAGTTAGAACTTCCAAAATGATGTTAAACAAAACTGGAGAAAGTGGACAGCCTTGTCTTGTTCCTGGCCTTAGAGGGAAAGCTTTTAGTTTTTGCCTATTGAGTACATCTGATGTTGGCTGAAGGTTTCTCATATATGGCCTTTATGATGTTGAGGTATGCTTCCTCTATACCCATTTTGCTGAGGATTTTTATCACAAATGGTTGCCGTACTTTATCAAATGCTTTTTCAGCATCTATTGATATGATCATATGGTTTTTGTCTTTCATTTTGTTTATGTGGTATAGTACGTTTATTGATTTGCTAATGTTGTACCATCCCTGCATCCCTGGGATGAAACCCACTTGATCATGGTGTATGATCTTTTGAATGTATTGCTGGATCCAGTTGGCCAATATTTTGTTGAGAATTTTAGCATCTATGTTCATCAGAGATACTGGCCTATAGTTTTCTTTCTTAGTTGTGTTTTGACCTGGTTTTGGGATTATAATAATATTGGCCTCATAGAAAGAGTTTGGGAGTCTTCCCTCTTCTTAGATTTTTTGGAATAGGTTGAAAAGGATAGGAGTTAGTTCTTCCCTAAATGTTTGGTAAAATTCACCTATGTAGCCATCTGGACTGTGTGCATTGGGAGTTTTTTATTACTCTCAGTCTGTGTCGATCTTTTGTTCTGAGGTGGGTCTCTTGAAGACAGCATATATGTGGGCCATGTTTTCTTATCCATTCATCTATCCTATGCCTTTTGATTGGTGCATTTAATTTATTTATATTTAAGGTTATTATTGATAGATACTTATTCATTGCCATTTTTCCCCTTTGTACCTGTGTTCCTCTCAGTCTCTGTTTCTTTGTCTTTTAAAAGCAGACCCTTTAGCATCCCTTGTAATGCTAGTTTGGTGGAGATGTATTCTTTTAGCCTTCTTTTGTCTGGGAAACCCCTTATTTCACCTTTCATTTTGAATTAGAGCATTGCTGGGTAGAGTATTCTTGGTTGCAGGCCTTTGTTTCCCATTACTTGGAATATTTTTTGCCATTCCCTTCTGGCTTGTATTGTTTCTGTTGAGAAATCATTTGATAATCTTATTGGAGCTCCTGTATGTTATTTGCTGTTTCTTTCTTGATGCTTTTAGGATTGTCTTTGAAATTTGCCATTTTAATTATGATGTGTCTTGGAGTGGATCTGTTTGGGTTCATCTCCTTTGGGACCATCTGTGCTTCCTGAACTTGAGTAACATTTTCACTCATCAAGTTAGGGAAGTTTGTTTCATTACTTTTTTGAACAAGTTTTTCATTCCTTGTTTCTCTTCTCCTTCTGGTATCCTTATGATATGGATATTATTGTGTTTCATGTTCTCCTGCAGCTCTCTTAAAACCTCCTCATTCTTTTTCAGTCATTTTTCATTTTGTTGCACCGTCTTGGAATATTTTTCTACATTGTCCTCCAGCTCACTGCTCCAGTCCTCTGCTGCCTCTAGCCTGCTGTTGATTCCTTCCACTGTATTCTTCAATTCGGAAATTTTCATTTCCTTCTGGCTCTCATTGATAGTTTCTGTGTTCTTTTTAATTCTGGTATAGTTCTCAGTAATTTCCTTATAGCTTCCCTGGAGTTTTTTGTAGTTCCCTGGAAGTATTTGTAATTTCCTTTGAACTCATTGAGCTTCTCTGCCACCATTATTTTGAATTCCATATCTGATAGTTTTCTTGCCTCTATTTTATTTATGATCTCTCTGGGGATTCCTCCTTTCCTTTTGGTGATGGACCATTTCTTTTTCTCCCCATATTTAGGTTTCTCTTCCTGTTTGCTTTTGCTTTTTAGATTGGGCTTTTTTGACTTCCTGTCTTTGTGGTGTGACCTTCTCTTGTGTAGATGTGTACTATCTTTACTTCCTGGATTCACCTCTGGTGATGTCAGATCATTCCATAGCCTGGGTCTAGTCAGCCTGTTGGATCCAACCAGGGATCCAGTGTCTTTGTTCCCTTTAGTTTTTAATCCAGTTGATCTGTGCTCAGCTAGTACAGCTAGTAGGTGTAGGTACCACTGGGCAGGACTGATTAGCTCTCTTGTAAACCAATCTATCTGTGATCAATGGTGACCTTAGGCACTACTGGGCAGGGCCAATTAATTTAGTTGTAACCCAATCAGACTGTGATCAGTCACCAGACTCAGGTGCCTCAGGGCTAAACAGATTGATTCAGTTGTAATCCAGTGAACCTGTGCTCACCTTAGGTGCTGCTGGGCAGGGCCAATTAATTCATTTATATCCAATGAATCTATGGTCATCACCAGGCTCAGGTACCACTGAGTGAGACAGATTGATTCAGTTGTAAATCAATGACTCTTTGATCAGCTGCCAGGCTCAGAAGCCACTGGGCTAGACAGATTGATTCCATTTTAATGAATCTGTGATCAGCTGCTAGGCTCAGGTGCAGCTTGGTGGGACAGACAGATTAGACTGAATTATTTTGATTGCAAGTGGTAAAAATATTATCTTAAACCAAGCAATTTATTGGCTCATATAACCAGAGTTGAGGTGTGGCTCGATCCAGGGACTTTCCCTTCCTCCCTTCCTGTCTCTCAGTTCTGCTTCCTTTTCTAAAGGCTTTATTTTCTGGTAGGTTCCCCTGCTGTGGGGTCATTAGCAGCTCTGAGCTCACATCCTCACAGCCAAGTATAACTAAAACAGGCCACCTCTCCCTCCCAGTCACCAAGCTCCTGAAAGGCCTGACTTGGATGAAACACCCCTATTGTGAGGCACAGAGGGCTTTGATTGGCCAGAGCTAGATGTCATGCTTGCCTCTAGCTCAGAGCTGGAGGGGGACCAACAGGAAGCACAGAGACTAAGATTGGGTGGAAAAGTGGGTCCCTAGAGGAGAATAAAGTGGTGCTGTCTAAAGCGGGGACATGAATACCAGCCAGAAAGAAATACCCAGTGTTCTCTGTAAACCTCTCTCCTGAAACACCTGAGATCCAGCAAGCATGGACTTGGTGGGTGTTTGAGTGTGCATGGGACTGAGCTTGAGGGGCATTGTGTTTGGACCATGAGCTCAAGACACAGAAAAAGAGAGGCTACAGAGAGAGCAGAGTTGAGTAGGAACATGAGGAGAAGCAGAGTGTGGGTGTGCAGCTAACTGCCCTGGTTCTGTTCGGCTTTCTGGCTCCTAGTCCAACCCCCTAGGGGCCCAGTAGCACTGCCAGCCCTTAGTTCTCTGAAATATCTTTATATTCTTTCAGTAAATCTCCACTTCCCCAAAGCCACAGTGGGTTGGCTTCTTTTTCTTTTCTGGGAATCTCAGAGTCTGTAACTACAAAGAGAGGGACCAGGGACAGCATTAGTCTGGCTCACAGGGTTTCTCTCCAGGACAAGCACCTGGCTCCCTTTGAGGTTTGACATGCCCAGAGCAGAGGCACTGTAGGCAGAGCAGAGCCTGGCGGAGATTGAATGGTACACGTGAGAGGAACTGCCAGCTCTTCAAGGACCATTAGCAATGGCCAGAGGAGGAGGGTCATTCTTAATCACATTAAAAAATGACACCCTGATGTCCCTCCTTGCTGAATTATTGTCTCCCTAGCCCATTCATTTACACAAGAGCTACTGGCCTGAATGACACCTGATCACTCAGCTCATGTTTGGAGGCCAAATAAATGCAGCTGAAACTCCTCATTCAGTAGGAGATGCCCCAAACCATCTTTTGAAGACAGCCATTTGTTTAGTGTTTTCCAAATTTAGTGCACTGCTTGTTCAAATGCCAAATTATTTTATAATCATTTTTATTCTTACTAATTTTCCGTTCTCAAGAACATTTGATTTGGAAAGGTCTTGGTGTAATCAAGGAAAGTAGAAAATCCCTGAACTGCCCTCTTCCCACTCCCCCTCGCCCTCTTCCAAGATCCTCCCCGTCCTTTAAGGCCTTGCTCAGGTGTCACCTTCTCCAGGAAGTCTTCCCTGATGGCAGACCCACTGCCTTCCATGCAGCTTCTCCTGTCTCCTGGCCTGTGTTAACACTTACCCTGATGAACTATAGTCTTTGTCTATGTATCTGTCTGCATCACTAATGTGTTCACTTCTTTAGAAGCAGGCAAATATCTTTTTGCTAATTTTGGTTAAATATTTACATGCTGAGGGAAGTGGTTGATCTTAAACACAATCCTAGAAAATAGATGCTAAAATTTTCCTGATTTCACATTAAGAAATGAAGGTATGTGGAGAGATTTAATGAATTGCTTAGGGTCACACAGCTAAAGAAGGTGAAATCAAGGTATAAACCCAGGCAGCCTGGTCCCCAGAATGTGTTCATATTCACTCCTCTACATGGTCAGTTCTTCTGTCTCTCTTTACAGGTCTTGCCACTTAGTAGGTGCTCAATAAACACTTGGTAAACTGAAGTGGATTAGCTATGTATCTAAGCTCACGCTAAGAGGGACTTTGTCAGAGGTAGTTTTGCTGCTTTTATGACTGTGGTGAGAGTTAGAGAAGATTTGGTTTCCCATGCAAAAGGAGTTTTGTAGTAAGAGAGCAAGTTCTCACTGAGGCCCTTGTCTCTGAGGCAAAGAAATTGACTGTGTTTTATAAACTTATTTCCCATACCTGCAGCTTTCTCAAAGGCGCTAGCTTGGGGATACAGGTGAAAAGTAACTTCCCATCTCATATAGCAACATCACAGCTGTTTGGGGTTGAAGCAGTTTGGAACATGAGATCTTCCAAAGGGTTTTCCTTTACATTTCTTAGTTTTGAAAGAATTCAAGCATGTGTGGAGATTAATAGCACAAACATCTTGGGCCCTAGCACTGGCTTCCTGTGGTTGCCCAGCTTGATCTCCTGCCATGGGTGGGCTGCCTGCTCCCCAGGGATCCCAGAGAGCACCCATACCCTGGCCCTGCAGCCCTGCAGCCCAGGTTGGGGCCCTACTCCTGTGGTCAGCTCTGCTCCCTCTCTTCAATCCAAGAGGTTTCCCCTTTGTTCCTAAATGACAGGCATGTTCCTTTTATTTTATTTATTTATTTTTTTTTTCTTTTAATTTTATTGTTGTTGTATTACATCCATCCCTTTTTTTCTCCCCTCTGTCCCCCTCCCCACCCACCCTTTCCCCCCAAAGTCAATCCCACCTGTTGTCCATGTCCATGGTTCCTTTATACTAGGTTCTTGTCTAAGCTGCTCCCCTTCTTTGCCTCTGCCTCCCCCCTCCCCCTTACCCCTT